>NW_020869775.1:90221-97721 GCF_003789085.1 Penaeus vannamei | reverse complement strand
CCTCTCCCTCTCTCCCCCTCCTCTCTCTCTCTCCCCCTCCTCTCTCTCTCTCCCTCCCTCTTCTCTCCCCCTCCCCTCCCTTCTCCCTCTCCTCCCTTCCCCCTCCCTCTCCTCCCTTCCCCCCCTCCCTCTCCGCTCCCCTCCCTTCCCCCTCCCTCTCCCTCTCCCTTCCCCTTCCCCTCTCCTCTCTCCCCTTTCCCCTCCCTTCCCTCCCCTTTCCCCTCCTCTCCCTCCCCTGTGCCATCTCCCCTCTCCCTTCCCCCCCTCTCCCTCGTCCCTCCCCTCCCTCTCTCCCCTCCCTCTCCTCCCTATCCCCCTCTCTCCCTCCTCTCTCTCTCCCCTCCTCTCTCTCCCTCCCCCTCTCTCTCCTCCCTCCCCCTCCCTCCCCCTCTCTCCCTCTCTCTCCCTAAACAAACAAATAAAATTTGGCCTAAATCCCACCTTTGTATTTGCATTACACTTATCATCGCATTCGCTCCCTTCTAAGATTCGCTGTTGTCACTCGCAACTGCAATTGGGTCACTTTCCTGTCGTCAGCATTGTCATCTTTTTGATCATGCTGAACAGAACACCAGCATATTTATGCTTATTATCTTCATTTTCATAAATCCTTAACATCTATCTATTCCTCTGTCTCATACATACATACATATATACATAATACATGTAGGCATACATACATACATGCATATATATATATATATATATATATATATATATATATATATATATATATATATATATATATATATATATAAACACGTACACACTGTGTATATGCGTGCATATATAAATGCGCGCGCGTGTGTGTGCGTGTGTACATACACACACACACAGCACACACACACACACACACACACACACACACACACCAAATATATATATAATATATAATATATATATATATATATTATATATATACATACTACACATCACACACAACGCGCCTATATATAAACATATATATGTGCGTACATATATACATACATATTATTATATATGTGTTCATATATGTATGTATATATACATATATATAACAACATTTTATATATATATATACCCACCTATACACATTATTTCCATATATTCAGTAACTCCGTCCAACGCGAGCACCATATCACAACCATCACCATAACTGCACCATCATCGCCCTAACTGTTTTAACTTGTTTAAATAACTGCAACTAGAGTTATCTTATCTGGTTATATTTTCGGGCGGAAGCAGCGAATTCGGGGGGGAGGGGAGGGGAGGGGGGGGGGGAGGAGGGAAGAAGGGGAGGAGGAGGAGGAGGAGAGAGGGGAGGAGAGGAGGAGGAGGAAGAAGAAGAGAAGAAGAAGAAGAAGAAGAAGAGAAGAAGAAGAAGAAGAAGAAGAAGAAGAAGAAGAGAAGAAGAAGAAGAAGAAGAAGAAAGAAGAAGAAGAGAAGAGGGGTGGGAGGAAAACGAAGATCAGGGCGAGGAAAAGGAGGAGGAGGAAGAGAGGATGAGGAGTTAAAGGAGGAAAGGAGGAAAAAGGAGGAAGTGAAAGAGAAGTATGAGGAAGACGAGAAGGAAGAGGAGAAGTAGAGAGGAGAAGTGTGGAGGGGTAAGGGGAGGGAGAGGAGGAGAATGAGGATGAAAGGAGACGGGTAGGGGGAGGGAGAGAAGGAGGAGGAGCAGTAGGAAGAGAAGCAGAAAAGGGAGAAGGAAGAGGGAGAAGCAAATGAGGAGGATGGATAACGGAGGGTGTGGCTCGTCCTCAAGGCACCTGCAACGGGGATGAGGAAGCTGATGGGGGGGGAGATGAGTCATGCGGGGGGGGGGGTGATTCTCTCCATTTCTTCTGATGTCTTCACACACATACACACACACGCGCGCTCCCCACACACACACACACACACACACACACACACACACACACACACACACACACACACACACACACACACATACACACACACACAAAAAAAAATTATAATAATAATATAAAAAACAATAACACATGTATACATATATGTTCAAACACCACAATATCCTCGCACATGACAGCACATCCTTTCCTCTCCCTTCCGCCGCGCGTCCGAGAGAGAGAGAGAGAGAGAGAGAGAGAGAGAGAGAGAGAGAGAGAGAGAGAGAGAGAGAGAGAGAGAGAGAGAGAGAGAGAGAGAGAGAGAGAGAGAGAGAGAGAGAGAGAGAGAGAGAGAGAGAGATCGAAGAGAGAGACAGACAGAGAAAGAAAGATCAATCCGAAATATCAAGCTTGAAGTTGCCGCCCCTCCTCCTCCGCCCCCTACCCCCCTCCTCCTCCTCCTCTTCCTCCTCCCGCTACAAGGTACAGTAATTCATATTCCAATAATGATTATGGCGAAAAATAACCGCATTTCACATTCCAGGAACACCCGATAAATCAGGCTATGATGCATGTAGCGCACGCGGCTCCTCGCGCGCCGCCGGGGATTTATGGCTCGCACGCAGGCCGGTCCTTCGCTTCCTCTTCTGACGGGGAATAAGGGCGGGGCATTAACGCTTGGCCCGCGCGCACGCACGCACTCACTCAGTCACTCACTCACACTCAGTCACAACGAACACACACACATACACACGCGCGCGCGCGCACATACACTCATTCACACACACACACACACACACCACACACACACACACACACACACACACGAGCACACACACACACACACACACACACACTCACACACAAACACACACACACACACACACTCACTCACATGCATATATATACATACATACGTATATATATTCGTATATGTAAGTAAATATATATACATAAATAAATGTATGCACATATTATATAAACAGACAGATAGATATACAAATGAACAGACAGCAGAGAAATAGATTGATAGACAGATAGATAGGTATAGTGTTTGATAGATATGCATGAAACGTGCACGCATAGGCTACATGGAAAGAATCATACAAAAATGCATACATAAATATAGAATAATCATAAAAGTAGTAACAGAAATAATAGTAATAGCAATAGGAATGGTAGGCCTAACAACAATAATATGATATAAAATGTTACTAGTAATGATAATGGAATGATGACAATAATAACAATAACAATAACAACAATAATATAAAAAATAACAATAACAACAACGGCAGCAACAACAATAACAACAACAAAGATAATAAAACTAATACTAATACCAATGCAACTAATAACAATGTCTGTCAATAATCGCGATTATTGACAATAACAATAACAACAAATATATTTATCAACAACTACAAGGGTAACTATAATTAAAGCAACTTAACAACATTAGCAAAAGTAGTTAAACACTACCTAACGTCAACAATAACAATAATTAATTCCACTTCCAACCATGATATTGATAACAATGATTATCTCGAAGACAAAGATCTATCAATTAACATTAGCATTATTAACTCAACTTCAAACAACAATATTAATAGCAATGGCAGACAATACGCAGCACCAATTATACAAGTGATTAAAGCCATTTCTTAAAACAATAATACTGATTAATAACACCCAGCAACAATGAAAACGACGATTAGTATCACTTTAAACAACAGTAATGACTGACATTTCCAACCAAATCAATGCACCACTTCCAACAGCAATGCTATTAATGAACACCATTTTGAAATATTGATGAACATCACTTCGACATATTAGTGAACATCACTTCGAAATAGTAATGAACACCATTTCGAAATGTTAACGACCACCACTTCGAAATATGAATGAACACCACTTCGAAATATTAATGAACACTTTGGACAACAATACTAACGATAATGATTACCACCACTACCAACAATAACAAAGACGAATGCCACCACTTCCAATAGCAATGCTATTAATGAACACCACTTCGAAATATTAATGAACACTTCGAAATATTAATGAACACCACTTCGAAATATGAATGAACACGATTCGAATAGAACTACAATTAATAATATTACCACCACTACCAACAATAACAAAGACGAATGCCACCATTTCACACAATAACAACGATATATATTTCCTTTTCGGCGTTTCGACATTCTACGGAGTTTTCCTCTGATGCAAATGAACGGTTAATGTTGGAGGAGGAGGAGGACGAGAGGAAGAAAAATAAAAAAAAGGAGAAGAAGAAGAAGGAGAGGAAGCGGAAGGAAAGGAGGAGGAGGAGGAGGAGGAGGAGGAGGTGGTGGAGGAGGAGGGGGTGAAGGAGGAGGGGTGGAGGGGGGAAGAGGAGGAAAGAGAAGAAGGAGAAGCAGGGGAAGAAGAAAAAAGAGGAAAGAAAGAAGGAAGAAGAGGAATGAATAAACAAGAACGCAACAAGTGGAATTACTGCATCTTATTTTCTTCTTCGACATGAAGGGGTAGAAGAAGAGGAGGAAGAATATGAAGACGGATATGAAGACAATAATTACCATCGCAACAAGTGGAATAAATGAACTTTAGACGAGGTAAGAGGAGGAAGAAGAAAAGAAAGCCGGAAGTACAGGAAGATGAAGACCAGGAAAAACTAAAGAAGGAAAAGACAAAAAGAGGAAACGGAAGTAGAGGAAGACGAAGACGGAAAAATAAAGAAAATCTCAACAAATCAAAGCACCAGAACTGAAAAAAACAACAAAAGCAAAATAACAAACAAACACAAACGAAACACAACACAAACACAAACGAAGAAGAAAAACAACACAAAAAAACACAAGAAACAAATTACAAAGCCAAAACAAACAACTCAAGAAAACACAAAACACACAAAAAAAACAGGAATGCGCAACGGAAAGCACATGAAGACATCAAGCCAGAGACGACTGATCGACAGATGCAAGGAAGGCAATTGCACCTTGCAGCGTCACGCCCGTTGGCTGCCCCACGCGATCGACACAGCAAGATAATCGACCAAGAGTGAAAAGGAAATTGGCTTTATTATTATTATTATTATATCTATTATTTATTTTTTATTTTATTTATTATTATTTTTTGTGTGTATATGTTGTTGGGGGGAGGGGGTTGCGAAGTGAGTGTATGGGGGCTTATTACTATTATCATTATTATTTATTTTCTATTTTTTTTTTTTTTTTTTGTGTATAGTGTTGTTTGGGGAGGGGGGTTTAAGTGTGTGTGTGGGGGTGTGTGTGTGTGTGTGTGTGTGTGTGTGTGTGTGTGTGTGTGTGTGTGTGTGTGTGTGTGTGTGTGTGTGTGTGTGTGTGTGTGTGTGTGTGTGTGTGTGTCTGTGTGTGTTACTTCTTTCTGATCTTGTTCTTCTTAATACACGTTTTCACGTTCTTAAAGACTCTAATAAATAAAAAAATCCCAAATAATTATCATGTTTCTTTGACAAGAACAATAAAAAAAAATCACATTACGAATTACCCCCCTCCCTTCCGCCCCCCCCCATCCCCCCCAAAAAGGTCATCACTCGAAACCAACACGCAGAGACCCTCCTCCCCCTACCCCTTGCTCCTCCCCCTCTCTCACCCCTAATCTCCTTCCTCCCCTTCACCCCTTCCCCCCCCTCTCTCACCCCTAATCTCCTTCTCCCCTTCACCCCCTACCCACCCCCCCTGACCTCCCTCTCATTCCCCTTAGCTCCATTGCCTGACAAATTGAATACCTGAACGCCAAGCACCGCCTGAGTGCAACAAGTTATACCCAAGCAAGCCGTTAAAAGGGCCAGCGAGATTTCTTTTGACTTTGGGTGCCAGGTAAACAGCCTTTGAGAGAGTCAGAAGGTGTCAACTTAACTCCTTCTGCGGCACTGGATTTCTGGCACTGGGTTCCGTGGCACTGTTGGATTTATTGTTCGGCCGGGGACGGTATTACTTTCGCCGTGTTTTTTTTGTTTGTTTGTTTTTGCTGTTTGGGGATAGGAGGAAGGGGGGGAGGGAGGGAAGGGAGGAGGAAGGAGGAGGAGGAGGGAGGGAGGAGGGAGGAGGGAGGGGAGGGGGGGGGAAGGAGAGGAGGAGGAGGGAAGGAGGGGGAGGAGGGGGGTAGGGGAGGAAGGAGGAAGGAGGAGGAGGAGGAGGAGGAGAGAAGAAGGAAGAGGAGGAGGGATAGAAGAAAAGGAATGGGGGAGGGGAGAGGAGGGGCAGGAGGAAGAAGAGGAAAAGGAGAGAAAGGAGGGCAGGGGGAAGAAGAGGGGAGAGGAGGAGAAGGAGTATATGGGAGATGGTGGTCTCTCCTTGTTTCTGCTTATCTCTGTTCCCCTCCCCCTCTCTGCCTCTTTCTGTCTGTCAGTCAGCGTAGTCTAACTCTCCTCTCTCTCTAATTCTCTTCCCTCTTTTCCTTTCTATCTCCCCTCCTCCTCTCTCCCTATCTCTTCCTTTCCTTTCTTCTCTCTCTCTCTCTCTTTATCCTTCTTTTCTTCTCTTCTCTACCTCTTGCTCTAACCCTCTCCTCCTCCCCTCATTCCTCTCCTCCCTCCTCCTTCCTTTCCTCTCCCACCCTCCTCCCTCTCCCTCCCCTCACCTACTCTTCCTTCCCCCCTCCTCTTCCTCTCCCTCTCACCACCAATACCATGGAAAACTTCCAAAATGTCACACAACGTGCCTTACGACGATATATATATATATATATATATATACATTACAATATATATAATATATATATATATATATATATATATATATATATATAATATATATATATATATATTATATATATATATATATATATATATATATACATATATAATATATATATATATATATATATATATATATTATATATATATATATATATATATATATATATACATATATGCAACAGTGTGTGTGTGTGTGTGTGTGTGTGTGTGTGTGTGTGTGTGTGTGTGTGTGTGTGTGTGTGTGTGTGTGTGTGTGTGTGTGTGTGTGTGTGTGTGTGTGAGTGAGTGAGTAGAGAGAGAGAGAGAGAGAGAGAGAGAGAGAGAGAGAGAGAGAGAGAGAGAGAGAGAGAGAGAGAGAGAGAGAGAGAGAGAGAGAGAGAGAGAGTGCCTATAAATAAATAAATTAAATAAATAATACACACACAACACACACACACACACACACACACACCACACACACACACAAACACACACACACACACACACACACATATACATACCACGTAATACCAGTCGATTTTCTATTCTGCGGCATAGATACCCATCGGATTTTATCTCACGACCAATTAATCACAGAGATGCGTATCATATGATATAACAGATGTAATATGTATTTTCAGCTGATCTGAACGATACACTTGTTAGCTGTATTGAACGCGAATGGTGAACGGAAGGCTCAGTGGGGGGGGCGGGGGTGTGGGGGTGGGGGGGTGGGGGGGGCGTGGAAACTGTCGATAATGCTGTTATTAACGCTATCATCATTATCAATGTTATTATCAATAGCTTTGGTATGTTTCAGTGTCATTAACCTCTTTTCATCGTTATAATCTTGACTGATATCATTATAGTTATTACCGATAATCATAATATTATTATCATTATCAATTATCATCATCATTGTTATATCAACCATTATTATTATTA
>NW_020869775.1:58494-70994 GCF_003789085.1 Penaeus vannamei | reverse complement strand
TGTACTTTTTAACTTTGAATATTACCCTGCATGTCTTACTATGCCTTGAAACCGAAACACGTGAAATTCTCCAGAATAAGTGATAGCTAATGGTAATTCTTAAAAAAAAAAAAAAAAAAAAAAAAAAAAATCCGCAGAGCTTGGCGTTATGTTTTCGTTTACGGTTATTAATCTTATTCTTTAAAAGCTTAAATTCCTGGTGTACAGTGCTACACAAAAAGTTACTAACAGAGTGTAAGGAAAGTTCAAGGGAGGGTTGGTCACAGAACTGGGGGCTTTGACTGATTTCTGGAGGCAAGTGTCATTATCATTGCCAGTGTGATGCGCAGCAGAAAATAAGTCTAGGAATTGGATTTCTGGATTAAGAATTCCGAAACATAATCTGCGGGTTCTGGCTAAGCCGTAAAATCGGATGCACATACAAGGCAACCCATAAACATAACGAATTATGGCCAAAATGTAGGGAAAGAAATGACACAGATCACCCTCACAAATGATACTGACTACTATGTAAAGTCTAGACGTGCCCATCTGTCAAATGTTTCTTTTTATGTGTGTATGTCTGAATTTGCCTGCAAATGCGGGTCTGTGCGATTTCGATACACGCTCGCTAAAAATGTCTCTGTGGAATTATAAAAAAAATATGCCACAAATATTCCCAATCATCTGAACTAATGATTTTTTACACTCTGTTAATTAAGTGTTAACACTGATATGCATCACTGAGAATTGATTTCCCTTTGTCAACTGATTAATTTAGTTAATAAATTAGCACTAAGGGCGTGCGAGATATAAACAAATAGACAGGTAGATAGAAGGACAGAAAGATGTATTGGGACAGATATAATAGATATGGACAGATACATCATATGGATACATACACGTATACACATTGTCCACACACGCGCACGCACGCACGCACGCACGCACGAACTTACGATTGGCCCGTTAAAGGCACACACACACACACACACACACACACACACACACACACACACACACACACACACACACACACACACACACACACACCACACACACACACACACACACACACACACACACACGCGCACACACACACACACACACACACACACACACACACACACACACACACACACACACACAGATATATACATATATATAACATATATATATATATATAATATATATATAATATATATATATATATATATATTATATATATATATATATATGTGTATATATATTTATTTATTTATTCATTTATTTATTTATATACACACACAACATATACATCTCTCTCTCTCTCTGTATATATATTATATATATATATATATATATATATATATATATATATATATATATATAATATATATATAATATAATATTTATTTATTCATTTATTTATTTATACATACATACACACACANGAGAGAGAGAGAGAGAGAGAGAGGCGGGAGGAGGGAGGGAGGGAGAGAGAGAGAGAGAGAGAGAGAGAGAGAGAGAGAGAGAGAGAGAGAGAGAGAGAGAGAGAGAGAGAGAGAGAGAAGACGAGAGAGAGAAGAGAATGAGAGAGAGAGAGACAGAGAGAGGAAGAGAGAGAGAGAGGAGAGAGAGAGAAGAGAGAGAGAGCAAAAGAGAAAGGAAAGAGAGAATAGAGGAGAGAGAGAAAAAGAGAAATAGAGGGAGAGAGAGAGAGAAGAGAGAGAGAGAGAGAGAACAATAATGTACCAAACACCTCCCTTACTTTCACTCACTGCTTGCAACCGGGACAGTCTAAAATTAGTTCATGTATCCGCGAGCACAAAAAAAAATTCCTGTCTGCCACATTCAACTTCTCACAAGACTTCAAAACCACGTGGATCCTTTTACAAAAAAAAATATGATAATGAATAGATAAATAAATGATAATGATAATAGATAATTGAATAAATGATAATGGTAATAAAGGGAGAAATACATGAGTAAATTAATAAATAATGAAATATGTGGATATGACTGCTTTGAGAATAGGCGCAGATAATTTTCTTTGCCTTATATTTTTTAATTAAATTTTACAGTCAACATATTGGAAATAATAAACAATGTAATTCATATTGATTTGAATTTTTATTTTATTGTTTGATGAAGTCAATGCTGTAATGGATAATTATATTGTTATTGTCAATGTTCATTTTATATAACCAATACAATCATCGGATACGGTATTAATAGCATCAATAATGATTGTAATTCTCATGATCATCACAAGAATAAAAGTTATTTAATCCAGTCATCATCCTTATCACTATGCCAAGGTCACGTGATCGAGTGAAATTACAATGTCACGTTTTCTTTGTCATTGTGAATCGATAGAATTGTTAACGATAACTAATTCATTCTTATCAACAGTCGGTGGCTTCCTTTATCTCTCTCTCTTGTGTCTTATATTTCTTCTATTTTCTCTTTAATACATTTTCGTATTTTGTTCTCGTTTTGCCGTTTCTTTATCTTCACTGATCATTGTGTTTGTTGTTTGTTTTGTTTGTTTGTTTGTTTGTTTGTTTGTTTGACAGCACAATCCTTCGGCCGGTTTGCTAAAGTAATGCAAGGCATACAAGGGAAAGAAAGAGAAAGAGAGAGAAAGAGAGAAAAGGAGAAAGAGAGAAAGGGAGATAGAGAGAGAAAGAGAGAAAGGGAGAGAAAATGAGAGAGAAAGGGAGATAGAGAGCTATCTCTCTCTTTCTATAGATATATATAGAGAAAGGGAGATAGAGAGAGAAAGAGAGAGAAGGGAGATAGAGAGAGAGAGAGAGAGAGATAGAGAGAGAGATAGAGGGAGAGAGAGAAAGAGAGAGAAGGGAGATAGAGAGAGAAAGAGAGAGATAAAGAGGAGAACATCGATATACAGACACGGATATACACAGAGATAAATTAATACCTCTCTATCTATCAGATATATATACACATCTATCCATCTATCCATACGGTAGATAAGCATGTCTAGACAGATAGACATGCATTTACTTCAGTGTATATGCATGTCTGAATGAATGAATGTTCATAAGGTCGGGTCTCACATAATTCTAACAAACCGGTCGCTTATCTTACGTTATACTATCAAAAAAGATAACAAAATGCGCGTAGATCAGATAACATGAAAACCTTTGAGATATGTAATTTCATATTTTTTGCGGTGACGCTTTGGTTTCAGTGAGAAGTGCCTTAAAATAGATATCTCAAGAATATTGAAGTTATGGTAATTCTGAAAGTAAATGGTTTATAATCAGGTTAATTGTCCTATTTCAACTTTTATTTTTTCCTTTTATTTATTTATTTTATCTATTTATTTTTGTATCTATTTTTTATTTATTATTTATTTTTGTATTCATCTTTATTTTATTTATTTATTTTTGTATTTATCTTATTTATTCATTTATTTGTGTATTTATTTATTTATTTATTATTATTATTCTTTATTTTTTGAGGGGGAGGGGGTTTATAAGGCGGTTTGTGGATTCCCAGGATTAATATTCAAAACAAATAAATTGTGACAGACATCAAAAGTCAAACGGCACTGGATAAATTATTGTGACGAAAAAGGTAAAAATTACTTGAATATTAGGACAAAATGTGTTTAGATCTCAAAGTTTGTAAAGTTGGTGGGAGGGAAAGGGAATGGTTAAGGGAGGGGGATGGGAGGGGGGAGGAGGGGATGGGAGGGAGGAGGAGGGGGATGGGAGGGAGGGAGGGAGGGGATGGGAGAGGAGGGAGGAGGGAGGGAGGAGGGAGGGAGGGAGGGAGGGAGGGGGAGGGAGGGAGGGGTTGGGAGGGAGGAAGGAAGAAAGGGAGGAGGAAGGGAGGAGGGAGGGGGGAGGGAGGAGGGAGGGAGGGAGGGAGGGGGAGGGAGGAAGGAAGGAAGGAAAGGGAAGGGGATGGGAGGGAGACAGGGAGGGAAGGAAAGGGAGGGGATGGGAGGGAGACAGGGAGGAAGGAAAGGGAGGGAATGGGAAGAAGGGAGGAGGGAAGGAAGGAAGGAAGGAAGGAAAGAAGGGAGGGGAGTGGGAGCGAAGGAGGGAGGAAAGAAGGAAAGGGAGGGGATGGAGGGGGGAAGGAAGGAAGGAAAGGGAGGGGATGGGAGGAGGGAGGAAGGAAGGAAAGGAAGGAAGGAAGGAAGGAAGGAAGGAGGAAGGAAGAAAGAAAGAAAGAAAGGAAGGAAAGGGAGGGGAATGGGAGGGAGGAAGGAAGAAAGGGGGTTAGTAAGGTAGTGAAAAGGGCAAAGAGGGAAGAGCAAACGGAGGACGAATGCCGTTCAGGACTGACACAGAGCCAGCCTTTCACCCTTTCAAGCACGGCTCTCACGCCTTAGAAAGTGGACAGAAGAAGGCATGAAGAAGAGAAGGAAAAGGAAAGGGGGAGAAGGAAAGACCGTGCAAAATTAGTTGAAGCGAAGGCTGAGGTCCAAGGTTGGGGTGATCCTTTACCCCCCCCCCACCCCCCACCCCCATTCTAACAACAACGAACAAGGAATCGGGGGAGATATTACAATAATTTATCTTACCAACTTGAAATATTACAATCACTAATGTCGTTATCATTTTTTTTATAAGACAAATTATATATTTCTCGTTTTCTTTCTCTTTAAGGAGTTGCAAACTCAGCGTGAGATGTGATGTAAACTAAGCGTGACGGTTAAAACTAAAGATAAAAGACACGAGGAGGCGTTATCATCACCTGCCCGAACAGAGGCAGCTCAGCTTACCAACGAGGAGGACGCAGACCAGAATAAAGTAAGCTGAGATACTGTTCTGTTTAGCAAGTATAACGCTGCTAAAACTGATTCTATTTAATGTCAGATATTCTAAGAGATTGTGGATTGGTGTCGTTTATTTATCTTTTATCTTGGAATATCTTTTATATATATTTTTTTTTATTTTGGAATGAGCGTCGAGGTGATAAAAGTAGGGAAGAGTTTTGTGTGTTTAGGGATTCGTGACTGGAAATTGCATTGCAAAAATCTTTCTCATCTGTCTATCGACTATCTGTCTCACCAACAATGACATTTAGCCAAATAAAAAACATGTAATTATAATCATCATTACCATTATCAATACTATTATGATCATTATTATCATTGTTATTATCATTATTATTATAAGTATCATCACCATTGCTATTATTATTATTATTATTGTCATTATCAACATTATCGTTATTAGTAGCATTGCTATTATAATTGATCTTATCATTGTCACCATCATCATGATTATTAATTCTTTCAATTTCTTCGTATATTTCTTATTAATCTCTCATCTACCTATCGCCAAGAATGACACTCAGCCGAACATATAGCATATAATCATTTTCTCTGTCTCCTCGCAGAGCCAAGATGCCCATAGACCTATACTACATGCCTCTGTCACCTCCCTGCCGGTCGGTACTGCTGACGGCCAAGGCAGTGGGCGTCGATCTCAACCTGAAGCTGCTCGACCTCATGACGAAAGAGCAGATGAAGCCCGATTTCGTGGCCATCAATCCCCAGCACAGCGTTCCTACCATGGTCGACGGGGACCTGAAGCTGTGGGAGAGGTACGTGTGTGAGAAGCGCTGTTGTTCTTGTCTTGTGGCTTTGATAGGCGTTTTCGTAATGGTTTCTACACTCACAATGGATTTCACAGTAGTGCTTAACGTAGCAGAGACTTTCCCGAGCAAATATTTATGCTATATCTGCCGTTAAATCATGTAAGCTGACTCCTCTTCACAAAGTTATGATAGCCCCACAGAACAGCTTCTTTAGGTGTCCCCATCACTCCATCCAAAACACGGGACCCAAACTAACCAAAAAAATCCTCCCACTGACACAAATAATCCCCAAAAATATCACTCAAGTACCACACCTCCTTGAACAACCACAATTACAATCCTTATGTCTCCAGCCGCGCCATCTGCACCTACCTGGCATCCAAATACGCCAAGGACGACTCCCTCTACCCGTCCGACCGAAGACGCGCGCCCTCGTCGACCGCCTCCTCTACTTCGACATGGAACGCTCTACCAGAGATACGGAGAGTATGCGGTGAGCGGTTCCTCTGAATCTTGCTTTACTCATTTTCTTCGGTTACTCACTCTTGTTTCAGTTATTATCCTCTCTTGATGTTGTTATTAATCATTATCGCTATTTCTTCTTCTTCTTCTTCTTCTTACTATTTTATTATTATTATTATTATTCGTATTACTATTATTATTGTTATCATTACCATCATTGTCATTTTTACGATCATTATCCTTATCATAAATAATATAAAAAGTTAGGTTGGGTTGGGTTAGGTTAGGGTAGGTTGGGTTAGGTTAGGGTAGGTTGGGTTAGGTTAGGTAGGTTGGGTTAGGTTGGGTTGGGTTAGGTTAGGTTGGTTGGGTTAGGTTAGGTTGGGTTGGGTTAGGTTAGGTTAGGTTGGGTTAGGTTAGGTTGGGTTAGGTTAGGTTAGGTTGGGTTAGGTTAGGTTAGGTTGGGTTAGGTTAGGTTAGGTTGGGTTAGGTTAGGTTAGGTTGGGTTAGGTTAGGTTAGGTTGGGTTAGGTTGGGTTAGGTTAGGTTAGGTTGGGTTAGGTTAGGTTGGGTTAGGTTAGGTTAGGTTAGGTAGGTTGGGTTAGGTTAGGTTAGGTTAGGTTAGGTTAGGTTGGGTTAGGTTAGGTAGTTGGGTTAGGTTGGTTGGGTTAGGTTAGGTTAGTTAGGTTGGGTTAGGTTGGTTAGGTTGGGTTAGGTTAGGTTGGGTTAGGTTAGGTTGGGTTTAGGTTAGGTTAGGTTGGGTTAGGTTAGGTTGGGTTAGGTTAGGTAGGTTAGGTTAGGTTGGGTTGGGTTAGGTTGGTTAGGTTATTGGGTTAGGTTGGGTTAGGTTAGGTTAGGTTAGGTTGGGTTAGGTTAGGTTGGGTTGGGTTAGGTTAGGTTAGGTTGGTTAGGTTAGGTTGGGTTAGGTTAGGTTGGGTTAGGTTAGGTTAGTTGGGTTAGGTTAGGTTGGGTTAGGTTAGGTTAGGGTTAGGTTGGGTTAGGTTAGGTTAGGTTAGGTTGGGTTAGGTTGGGTTAGGTTAGGTTAGGTTAGGTTGGGTTAGGTTAGGTTGGTTGGGTTAGGTTAGGTTAGTTGGGTTGGGTTAGGTTAGGTTGGGTTAGGTTAGGTTAGGTTAGGGTTAGGTTGGTTAGGTTAGGTTGGGTTAGGTTAGGTTAGGTTGGGTTAGGTTAGGTTGGGTTAGGTTAGGTTAGGTTAGGTTAGGTTGGTTAGGTTAGGTTAGGTTGGGTTAGGTTGGGTTGGGTTAGGTTAGGTTGGGTTAGGTTAGGTTAGGTTAGGTTGGGTTAGGTTAGGTTGGTTTAGGTTAGGTTAGGTTAGGTTGGTTTAGGTTAGGTTAGGTTGGTTGGGTTAGGTTGGGTTAGGTTAGGTTGGGTTAGGTTGGTTAGGTTAGGCTGGGTTGGTTAGGTTAGGTTAGGTTAGGTTAGTTAGGTTAGGTTAGGTTAGGTTAGGTTAGGTTTAGTTAGTTAGGTTAGGTTAGGTTAGGTTAGGTTAGGTTAGGTTAGTTAGTTAGATTAGGTTGGGTTAGGTTATTACGTGGAGAGGCCCTGCTCTGTCTGCTTCTGACCTCTCTGACGGGCGAGTAATAATAAGCTGAAGGAGGAGGATTCCTTAGTGTAAGGAGAGGAAGAAAGGCTAAGGGCAGCTAACTACCTGAAACTGAAGCAAATAAGTGTAATAAAGAAGGGGTTACAACGTGCCATTTTATACGGCCGGTGGAAACCCTCGCAGACGAAGCATAAGTCCTGGCCAATTTCAGACGCACACGGACAACATGGATGCCGCGTGATCTAGGACAACATGGATTTATATACATGCCATATATGTATGCTATAATCATTGTTATTATTGTTATCATTATTATTATTACGATCATCATTATCATCATTTTTTTTTCTTGTCTATTATTATCATTACCAATTATTATTATTATCATGTTCATTACAGTAGTATTGTATTGTTGTCATTGAAATTAGTATCATCTCACCAATATCATTACTATTTCCTTCCATTTCTTCATTTAAAACATACTGATATTCAGCCTCCATTATTAATTTCCTAATATCCCCCCCCCCCCTCCAGTATCCCGTGATGTTCTTCGGGCAAGAGAAGGTCGACCCGACGAAGCTGGAGAAGCTGCACGAAGCCCTGGGCTGGCTCGACGGGTTCCTGGCCGGCCACGACTGGGCCGTCGGCAACAGCGTCACCGTAGCCGACTTCGTCCTGGTCGCCTCCGTGTCCACCTTCGAGGTGAGCGGCATCGACCTGAGCAAGCACAGGAACGTGACGGCGTGGCTGGCGCGCTGCAAGAACGGCCTGCGGGGCTACCACGAGGCGAACACCCCCGGCGTGAATGACATCGCCAAGATAGCCAAGAAGCTGGTGGGCAAGTAGGGGCGCGGCGTCTGCGAGGGCGGTCTCGGGCGCGGGGGTTCCTCTGCTCGGAAAGGCTCTATCACGTGTAGAACTTAATCAACCAAATAGCTAGACAAGAGAGGAAGAATGAACGGAGATTTAGCATAACAAAAAGAAATGCATCGTTAACAGCTGTGCACTTAATGAAACAGAAGTGAAGATTAAAGAATGGATGGTGGAGCTCATTATACTATTATATTTCCTCTGTTGTACTTTGCCCAAAATATGTTCGTTACAAGATCTGCTGGAATCTAGCGCTCTCTTTACCAAAATAAAGGTGACCGTTACCGTATCTTTAATGTCCTAACCTTATCTGACCTTGACCATAAACTTTGAACTGAATCATTGATCAAATGCTTGTTTTCATTCACATCAACTTCAACCACACAGCTTAGTCGCTTTGGCAGCAGAAATACGATACGAACTTCAACTGTCCAGCCAAATATTTCGAGAAATATTTCGAGAAATATTTGTCACTGATCCGTTAAAAGCATTCACGTGTTCGTATCTTATCAGTCCAAGCCTTTGTTTCGGCTTCGGTTGAGGCTAATGGGAACTAATGCGCTTATCTACGGATTGAAAAAAGTTCTAATATCTAGTGAGCGGTATTTCTGACACATCAGTAATATTCTTTTCTCAATGTGATCAATGAATCAATTATTCAAAATTATCTGCCGCCTCAGCAGATAAGGCCGTTAGCGGCGAATACCTTGTGGAATTAAATGTATGAGAATTTATGTGAGCGTGTATATACATACATACGTAATACAAGCACAAACGTGTACACAAAAATGAAAATGAAAACAGGCACAGTACAAACAGAAAATGGACGTTTATTTTCCATTTATAGATAGATAGATAGATTTTTTTTCATTCATAATTCGGTGGTAGTAGTAAGGGTGCATGTATAGTGTTTCAGTAATTCTCATTCTTTTATTCATTTTTCATTGGTATTAGGTTGAACACGGAAGTATAAGCGACATATCGATTGTTTTATGTTGAGCTTGACATTACACAATGATTCTCACTCTAGAATAAAAAATAGATAGAATTTTAAACTCGGATCTTTGGCACGGTCTTCGCATAGAATTGAAACAGCTATCGCATCCTTTCCATAACATGCAAACATTACCATAGGCCGTAGGTGCCATTAAAAAAATATATACCTAACCATACCTGTCTGTCTGATGAATTTAAAGCACTTTTAAGCAGAGGTAATAAGTGCAAATGACTGAACACCAACTCTATACTCAAGGGCTTTTATTATTGAAAAAAAATGTTAAAGAAAAACGATTTGATATGGATAACTAATACTATTCTTTTGCATACAAATGGATGTAGGCCTATTACATGAGGATAATTAAAATGGTTAACCTAATGTTCGTGTGATTAAATACATATAAACCCGAATATTATATCCACCAAGGGACCATCTCCCCCCCCCTCCTACCCCCAGTTTGGAGCGTGGGAAAAAATCAACAGCTGTAAATCTCGCCTTTCATTTTAATTCAAACATATCCTATTATAATTCTCAAAATTGGACCGACATGTTCTATGTATGTTAGGACTACATAAGTATAATAATTTTGTACCAATATTGTCCTCTACAGTCAGTAGTTCTTCACAATCGGATTTACCTTTAGAAAAAAAGTAGTTTTAAGTTATTGTCTTTGTGATTCAGTACATTTACTAAACGTTTCAGACAAGAGTATGTACTTTCAGTGCAATAAATCAGTTTTTCTTTAAATATATATATATATACCATTATTAGATTTCCTTAAAAGAAGATATAACGAAATTTGCCAAGTGTCCAGATTTTTAATATATATATACCATTATTAGATTTCCTGAAAAAGAAGATATAACGAACTTTGCCGTGTCCAGATTTTTAATATATATATACCATTATTAGATTTCCTGAAAAAGAAGAAATAACGAAATTTGCCAAGTGTCCAGATTTCCAACGGCGTTTTCCCAGTTCTTTGTTTACATTCGGTTCGGCACCGGTCAGCGTTCGAACTTCTCCAGCAACTCAGATACGACAGCTTCGTAATGTTGCTTTCGCTGGAGCATCGGAGTGCGCATGGCAAATCAAGGACCGGTTTTTGAATTTCGGAAATAGAATGCTAAATGTAAATTCCGTAAAACTGGAAAAAATACCCCCCTAAAAGTGGTAACTATGTCAACCAGTCCGCAAATTAAGCGATTAAAAGAAATAAAAAGAATTAAAAAAAAAATCTAAGGTAGATCTAAGGCAAAAATATTTTAAAAGTATATCAGAGAAAATCACGACCAGCGGACGGTACAGCGGACGGCTAAAATAAATAAATAAATATACAAAATTCGTCTTTTGGGGGATCCTTACTTATGGAATGTGGGATTAAATATGTGATACAAAGCGCAATTATATAATCTATATCGCAAAAAAAGAAAAAACAAACTCTATTACTTATCCCTAACCATTTTCTTTTTGAAATGAGTAGAGCAAGGTAGGCATTTCCCAAGACGGTCCCCTAAAGGCCAAATGAACATTCCACAAAAGTTGTGTTATTCATACTTGAAGCAAAAGCAGATTAGTAACACTGAACATAAATATTAATATCAAACACTCGCACATATTTGTTTATAATCAGGTTGTGATATTTCAGTGGTATTTGTATGTGATTTTAATAACTGATTTTTCCAGCATTAAATATTACCACAACGGGTTCGTTAACATTTTTTATTAGGATAAGATACAATTATCCTTTTTTTCTTTTTTTTAACAAGCTCATTGTAAGATGTATTGCAAAGTAACCGTGACGGTTAAAACTAAAGATAAAAGACAAGAGGAAGCATTATCAACTCTTTAGTGCACAGACGCACCTCGGCTTTCAAGCGAGAAGGACGCAGCCCAACAGAAAGTAAGTTGTGATACATTACGCTGTTTATTAAGTACAATGGTGCTAAATTTTATGATCTTTAAGGTCAGCTCTTCCAAGAGATTGTTAGCATATGTTATCGTTTGTTTAACTATTTAGTTTCATCTTGGAATGCGTGTCGAGATGAGAGTAGGAAAGAGTTTAGCGTGTTGCGGCCGCGTCTGCAACAATCTTTTACTTCTCATCTATCTGTCACCACAGCAATGTACCTTATCATTTTTCTCTGTCTCCTCGCAGAACCAAGATGCCCATAGACCTATACTACATGCCCATGTCGGCTCCCTGCCGGTCGGTAATGCTGACGGCCAAGGCAGTGGGCGTCGATCTCAACCTGAAGCTGCTCGACCTGACGGCGGGAGAGCACATGAAGCCCGAGTTCGTGGCTATCAATCCCCAGCACTGCATCCCCACCTTGGTCGACGGGGACCTGAAGCTGTGGGAGAGGTACGTGTGTGAGAGGCGCTGTTGTTCGGGTCTCGTGTCTCTGATCTCAGACGTTTTCGAAAGGGTGTCTAAACGCATAGTGGATACACAAGAAGGTTCAACATCACAGAGACTTTCCTGACCCACACTAATCCTAGATCTTCCCTTTGCCATATCAAATAGCCCAAAATATCATGGAAGTAACACAGCTCTCTTAAAAACCAAAATTGCAATCCTTATGTCTCCAGCCGCGCCATCTGCACCTACCTGGCATCCAAATACGGCAAGGACGACTCCCTCTACCCGTCCGACCCGAAGACGCGCGCCCTCGTCGACCGCCTCCTCTACTTCGACATGGATAGGTTGTATTTCCGCTTCGGCGAATATGTGGTGAGTGGTTCCTCTGATTCTTGCTTTCATGCATTTTTTTTCGTTTATTCGCTTTACAGTTATTTTTTCTATTGTTATTATTATTATGATTTCAAAAGATACTTCCTATTTATTGCACTGTTTTGCAAATGATAAGTATTCATGCTTGTGTACCATATTCATATAATTAAAGAAGAAAAAAAATCGGCGATAAAAATGTATGATAAACACATAACTGACTGCTCTGCCCCCCCCCCCCGCCCCCCTCCAGTATCCCGTGATGTTCTTCGGGCAAGAGAAGCTCGACCCGGCGAAACTGGAGAAGCTGCACGAAGCCCTGGGCTGGCTCGACGG
>NW_020869775.1:43494-45994 GCF_003789085.1 Penaeus vannamei | reverse complement strand
AGTACCAGTTGCGGTGAGGCTTTATAAAAATATTCTAAACAATTTTGTCGAATTTTGGAAATCCTACAAGACACGTTTCCACCCAGTACTTTAAAGTACTGTTTATCTGACTTAGCACACCTGACTATAACAAGTATACCATATGTAACAAGGGAAAAAAGATACTATAACGTTCAAGTAATAAATTGTCAGCTGACGCGAAATAAATATGAATTTATATTTTGCAAATTGCACATTGTCGATTGCAGCATTAGCAGCTGATATGATAAAAAAATTGGCTTAGTAATGAAAATGAACAAGGAGCCGTTGCATAATTGCTTCGCCCCATTCCTTTACTTTTCTGGCTCCGTATTACCCGTTGATTATTACATAACAGCTCTTTACCAGTTTTCCTTACAGCAATGTTACTATAACTTCCCCAACAACAGGTACATCCCACTCTATCCAATCGCCTTGTACCCTTAACCCTTTCCTTTATTAATGTCCGATTTACATTATTTGCTCCCCTTCTCGTACTATCCTGTAACATTATAACCTTTGACACTTAACACTTTACACTAGTCGGTAACTTTTTCATCATTTTCACCACAATACTTTACCATAGTGCTGTATGACCATAGATATCAAGTACATTTAATTGTTTCAGCCATTTACTATTACTTTTTAGGCCTTATATATGATATTGGGTTAAACTGTCTTCACGAAGTCAGAGTCCGCGTGGGCACTGGCCGCCGCCCACACCGCCCTCTGAATGTACTTGGTCTTACCAGGTCTATCAGTTCCTGGGCAGCGAGCGTGGGCATTTCGGGGCGAGCCCAATGTTGCCTGTGCCGCTAATTCGCGTGTTAAACTGGTGAATTTGGACATCATTTGATAAGTGTATTCCTGCATTCCGTTGTGTGTATTAAAAATATCTACGGTCAGTGTAGTTCCAGGGCCCAAGAACGATAGATCCCCTGCCATCCTTATAATCATATTTTTTTTTATGAAGATCTTACACACACACTCGTACAATAAAAAAAAATGCATCGGGTCACTAATATCTATTGTTTAAGTAAGCGTAGGATAGTCCGTTAGCAGTAATTTGATGAAAAAAAAAAACTTATTGAAAAGATATTAATCTACGGCCTTCAGTAGGGTCCTCCATTTTTTCATCCTTTTCACAAGTGACGGAAAATATCCTTTCTTCCCCAAGACCCCCTCCAGAGTGAAAGGAGAGAGAAAAAAAGGATGGCTGCCACAGGATCTGCAAACTGATCTGGATCGTCATTCATATGTTCAAAGAATCGTACGTCACAGATTGACTGTCTCCTCCAAATATACGGTTTGTACACCTACGAAAATGATGAAAAAACGAACACCCTTTCATTAAAAAAGTCTTTGTTACGCGATTCATCTTTATCTTCAGTCTCCTTGCATCTCTGTTTCTCCCCTCGCGATTTATCTTTAGCTCCAAGAAATATAAATCATCATAACAGAAAAGGGATTTGATAATTTGTCCATAAAGGGATTATTTAGTAACAGAACGAGTGCTACATGGAAATAGCGCTCCAGGGAAATTGAGAATATCTACGACTAATGGTGTGTATGACAGATTTTTTTTTTTCTCTCAGGGAACATTTTAACTACAGCCTGCAGTGACTGACAGGCTGGGAAAACTCTGCGGGTATGAGAATCCAGAATCCATGTTTGGGCTAAGGTAGCGAGGAAGTACACTTTATTCAGGTGAAGAATATATTACATCGGAATTGAGACAAATATGAATAAATTCGTTTTAATTGGGAGAACTTGTATGAAATTATCACCAATCATAAGTTTCCTAAGCCATGCAGACTTTACCAGAAGGCGAAAATTTGGGTTGACAAAGCAAAAACAAACGCATACACATTTACCAACAAACACACACAGAAACACAGAACAATTCAGAAACACACACAAAAAGCTTTTACTGATTCAATAGATCTTCGAAAACATGCATACACTGAAACCCACAACATAAGGATGTGAAAATAAAAAACAGTTATAATTTTGATTTTAATCCATTATATAGATCGGTTTTCTTGAATAATATTCATTTAGCAGTTATTCACAATGAACATAAAAGAGAGGAAATCGTGCATTATACAAGTAAAACAAAAACCATGACACTTTCAATGACTGAAACTCACTATGAATGTATAATGCAATGCATAAAAATGCCATTGACTTTTAACCTAAATAATGCTCTTAATGCTTGTTAAATGATTTTCTTTGCATTATGATTTTAACCAACTTTACTTTTACAAATACAGTTAGGGGATACTAAACAAAGACAAAATACAATGACTCTGTAAGCATAAACACTCGCTAGATTCTTAATGAACGAGTAAATACAAGTAAAATAACATTATTCTGTAAAGTTAAGTAAATGCTGGTATCACTTCAAGCTGATTAATCTGGAAAAAAATGTTTCAATCTATTCAAAAAAGATGCTTTCCCTAATTCTATTAAAGTTTTACAT
>NW_020869775.1:25994-35994 GCF_003789085.1 Penaeus vannamei | reverse complement strand
TTGTGTAAATACTGTGCACAGTTAATTTAACTACAAACATTAAAAATTCCTAAATTTGTTAGTGTAAGCCTCCCCAAAATCTAGCGAGGGAAGGTCCATGAGTTTGAGATAAAGACCATAACTAAATGAAGGCAAATATATCTCAAATTCATAAAAAATTATCATCTTTTGCATTATGGAAGTAATAATGGATGATTAGCAATAATAAAGCTAACGAGAGAGAGAGAGAGAGAGAGAGAGAGAGAGGAGAGAGAGAGAGAGAGAGAGAGAGAGAGAGAGAGAGAGAGAGAGAGAGAGAGAGAGAGAGAGAGAGGAGAGAGAGAGAGAGAGAGAGAAGGGAGAGGAGGGAGAGAGAGAGAGAGAGAGAGAGAGAAGAGAGAGGAGAGAGAGAGAGAGAGAGAGAGAAGAGAGAAGAGAGAGAGAGAGAGAGAAGAAAGAGAAAGAGAGAGAAGGAGGAGAGAGAGAGAGAGAGAGAGAGAGAGAGAGAGAGGAGAGGGAGAGAGAAGAGAGAGAGAGAGAGAGAGAAGAGAGAGAGAGAGAGAGAGGGAGAGAGAGAGAGAGAGAGAGAGAGAGAGGAAGAGGAAGGAGAGAGAGAGAGAGAGAGAGAGAGAGAGAGAGAGAGAAGAGAAGAGAGAGAGTACGAGAGAGAGAAAGAGAGAGAGACAGACAGGAGAGAGAGACAGAGAGAGAGAGAGAGAGACAGAAGAGAGAGAGAGACAGACAGAGAGAGTGAGCGAGCGAGCCAGTGAGAGCAGGACAGAGAGAATATCTTACTGTTTTCCGGAGAAGACCTGCAGAGCCTCCTTAAGTTCATTGTACACAGAGAAAAGGAAGCTTTGTGGCAGCTGGAGGGACTGAGCTTGATTCTGGATCTGAAAGATAGCAATCAATACATGTCCTTCTGGTACAATAACTATTCCTGACAATCAGCAGAAACTTACTTTACGATATAAATTACTTTTGGAAAAATCCTCAAGTTTGGGCAGTTAGAATCTATCAACTGATGACAAAAGACCTTTTTCAAAACCTGCCTTCTATCCTTCCTGTCTTCTTCATTTCCATAAAAAAGAGAACGCAAAAATATCAAGAACAAAAGCCTGAGAATTCTATCCATCAAGAACTGTTATTACTAATGACAACACAACCTCTTTGCCACCTGCTGGGAATAGTATGAGTGAGAAAGGATAAGTTAGTAAAGCAAGGTAAATCATGTGATGCTCTAATTATACAATCTTCACCTGCAATACAATTTTAATGATGACTTTTGTAAAACTCATTTATTAAATAATTTCATCTTGTTTTGTGGAATGGTTTCTTATCATTCATATCTTTTTCAATATGTTGTCCCTGCCACAACAATATTTTTTTATGTAGTGATACTCTATTTTATTGTGATTTTATTGGACCAAACATGCAGCTGGATCTATTTAAGTTTTTATCTCATGCACTGTCTGATAATTTTGATTTTGTATTAACCTTTTTCTTAGGCATGCAATGTGATTGGACTGAAATGAAACAAAATAAACCCCATATACCGTGCAATAAATGACAATGCTAAAATATTTTAAACCTTGGTGATGTAAACCTGAGATTTAAGGCTAAGATAAATGTGCTGGGATTTAGCAAGTATAATTTAACTTGTTGATTAGTTAAGATAATCTAAAAAGGACAAATATGGCATACATCTACAGACACATTGAATTTGTAATCCTTTATCAGTTTTCTCAATATTTCTTATATGGAAGCAGTGAACCAAGATCGCACACTATCTGGAAGCTCAGAGTGAACCCACATGAATGAAAACAACTGAACAGAAGCATAAAAATAAAAAAATCTAAACTTCTACAGGCACAAAAACTTGGGAGTGTTTCACTGTACCTGGAAGTGATGATGAGAATGAGTGTAGTGTGAGTAAAGGCACTATATGTTAGAGTGATGTGGACATCCCAGCCCTAAGTGAGACTTCAGTTCAAAGGAAGGGTTTACTGCAAAAATTAGAGAGAGGAGAGACAAGGTCAGGAAGGAATGAGGGACTTAGTGAAGCTCCTTTTTTAAGCAATTTTGTAGAATGGAGAATACATATTTCTGACTATACAACAGGAAAACTGGCATGCACGCATAAGTGAAAGTAATTAACTGAAAGATGTCTTGCACTGCAAGGGATTAACCGAATTGTATCTTCAAACTCAAGAGAGTATATAGAAGTTTTTGTAATACATTATTATTCAACATATATGTGGAAGAAAATTGTGGCTTACTTGTACAAGTGTGAATGTGTTCTTAAAGTAATCTATATAAAAAGATCAGAAACCTTTAAAGATAGTTTAGTAAAAAATAAAGCTCAGTTAAAAAAAAGACGATGATGGTGATGATGACAAAAAATCAACAAATTAATATAAACTGTACAGGAAATATCACACACAAAATGCTACAGCAAAAATAACATAGATGTTACAAAGACTAAAGGATACAGAAAGATTTGTGAATGAGCGAAGAAAGCGTAAGTATGTGACTTGACATCCATAACCCCCTGGACCCGGATGACGTGATCACGTCAAGGATAAACTTAGGCAGCTACCTGGGTGATATGATGATTCCGTCAACCGGTAAAAGGACTGCACCCGTGGACACGAACAAAGCGAATGCCAGGGTGACAGAAAAGACTCGCTATGAGTCCACAAACCTCTTGGAGCGTGATTTAACTCGTTTGGCACTTAGAAGGGGGCTTTAGCATTATTCCCATCGATAAATGAATGTGGAATGTTACATGCGTAAGCAATGACTGGAAAAATGCTGGCTCCAGGGAGGACACCATTTCCATGATGTGCACCGTATTCCTGGCGCTGTGCAGTGGTGCAGGTTGTATTACGTAAAATTGAAAATTACCAAAAAATTAGATATATGATACATATAACCAAATGTTCCTTTTTTTTTTTTTTTTTTTTTTTGTACTGAGCTATTTACTACATAGAGAGATGATATGGAGTCTGTGCAAGGAAAATAAGCAATTACCATCTGGATAAAGCAAATCAAAAGACAATTATGAACATCGGAAAATCACGATAAAGCTAAAAAAGTTTACGCAAAATAACTTTTCAAAGGGGAGGCACAGAGTCTTGTCACCGCTCATGGTGTTCGTGTGCGCCTGGCTTACACGCCGCACGCCCGGGATGCTGGCCACTTACATAACCCATTGCCCAGGGTTTTCAGCTCCGTGATTTCCGTCATGCAACCGGATCCAAGGGGATAAATTGAAAACTAGAGATGTAAAAGGGTGGAACACAAAGCATACTTCAGGTAAAATGAATGTGTAAAATAACGCTATGGAGAGAATGTTGATGAAGCTGATGCCAAAAATTCAAGCAAGCCTACTCATTTTCCTGTGAGAGTAGAATCAAGAAATCCTAATCACATCCCTATGAAGGTAGAACCATGTGGAAAATATTATCTGTGAGGAGGGATAGAAGGCATAAAGGGAATTCACAAAGGAAATATTCTTTAGGTCCCTCATCCTATTACATCATATTCCCTAATATCTTGACAGTATTTTAAAGACTTCAAACCTTATCAAAGATTTAATAAGCTGAGACTTTCAAACATCATATGGCAATGATGAATGGCATCTCGACGGACCATCACCTGCCCTTAGAAAGTTCACTGCATTTCAAACTACAACAGCATTTACTTCCCTAATGTCGTCAAGTTTGTATGGAAATGACAAATAAAACTACATAATATTCATTACTCTTCAATGTAATAAAGTACTTTTTTACAGAGCTTGCAACTAACCTGTGCAATGAGAGTGTGGTGGAGCGTAGTAAGAAGCAGTGGAGACACAGACCCCCCTGGAGTCATAGCTCCCCCACATGACTTGCAGGACCTCGATCACTTGCCTGTGCTACTGCCGATGACACAAGAGTCTCGAACGTCAAGTACTCAGTGTCATTGCCTCAGCGTCTATGCAAAATGAAATTACACATCAAAATACAGAAACATTTCTCCTCTAGCAAGAAATTACTCTACAATGATGATAATGATCAAAATTAAGGGGGAAAAAAAAAAGATATAGGAAAACCTTAGACAAAAGCAATGAATAAATAAATAAATTCATTAAACGTAAATAATGAAATCTAAATAAAACTTGACGGTAAAGTATGAATGTTCAAACTAATTCTGTCATTGAAAATAAATTACAAATGATTACATGTATGGCATGATGGGGGTGTTCTGGGGAAGAGCCGGCTGTGTCCAGCGGCTTCTGGCTTTTCTGTTCCGCTTCTTCACTCTCCAGGGCATGTCTCAACCATTCCTCCTCCACCTGAGATTTTGGCCTTGTTAAAACATTGTATCAAGTATTATATTATCTTTCTTTTCATGCAGTAAACTACATCTTTGTACTTTCCTAGTGTGAAGGTCTAGGAAAATGAATATCAAGGTGAAAAGTCTTGCTACAAATCATTAGGAACCATAATAATTGTAAAATAATATATGGAAATAAATCTACTAAGTGGGACTGCACTTCAGATAGAGATAGCATATCAAAGGACAAAAACAATAACACCAATTAAATGTTTGTGGCCCTCTAGAATGAACCTTTGTCATGCACTAAATACCTCTTGCATGAGAATGAAACAGGACAGGACTCCTACACAAGGAAAGACCTTTACAAGTTACACTAGCCTCTTGGGGATGCGAGCTGCTCATTTGGGAGTCACTGTAGGAAGGTGGTCATACAGGGTGCTCTCAGAGTGCGCTGTCCCTCGACTGCTCTCCCGATTGCTGGAGAGATTGTGTTGTTGCTGGAAATAGGGGTAATTATGGTGCGAGGCTTGGGTGGGTATTGCAGGTGGGGCTGAGAGACTACCCCCCCTTGCTGGTAGCGGTGTGGCTGGGGGGCTGGCGGGCGAGGGTGGCTGGTGTTGATGTCTGGGTGGTGCGAGGAATTGCTCCCGTGGCCCCTGGACGTCCCCAGGGCTCAGGCTAAGGTTCTTCACGTTTCGGTACAATGCCTGGAGAGCAAAGGCCAGGATGCATTCAAGGGTTCAAATGGGACCAAAGTACAGGGTATGGCTTATGATAAAATAGAAGGAGCAGTAATTTTACCGGCAACTGGATCATATATATATGTCCAGTTTTAAATGGAGTTTGGAAATAAATGACATGTTTTGAAGTAAGAAACACAGTGCCATTTCATCAAAAGCTGTATAACACTTATCACTTATAGAAAATTAAGAAAGTCATATATTTTCTGGTCTATTTTCTTCAGAAACACAATGATGAACAGACATGAACTTCAAAATACCTTCAGTCATAGTAATGAGAATTCAGCAAAGAAAGAATGCCCCTTTCTCTCAGGAGTTCACTTGACATGACTTTTCATGTCTATACTATAAAATTTTGTATCTTGAAGTATAATGATATTCATCCTTTTGTTTGTCCTATTACAATCTAGTTTAGAAGAGAATTAGACACATCTTCGTATTTCTGGCATGGCATAAATGAACTGTCTTTTAAGTTCATACAAGGGTCTTCAATAGCCACACCTAATATGACAGAAACTTGAAAGCAAAGCATGAAAGAGGAAAAAAGAAAAGAAGAGAAGGAACAAAACAAAAAAAGACATTACCCTGCTGTCTTCATCTTCAGAAGTGAGTCCACTGTCACTGACTTCGGACCCTGAAAGGCCTGCTGCACTTATGTTCTCCTGGGGAATATCAGAGAAACCTAGTTATAAACATTGATACAGAGGAAGCATGGATTTGAATTGTGTACTGGAAGGAAGCAAAAGAAGAAAGAAATGAAAAGCGAGAAAAAGTGTATCAAACCAATGACTGCAATATCAAAAATTTCAAGCATAACTCTGGCACCTAATCATTGGAAGATAAAGAGAAAGAAAAAAAAGAAAAATCCTTCATTCATATCTACTTGTGAAGCTATACAAAAATTTGGCAGAAGCCAGTAATGTGGCTTTTTCAACACGCATTGGTAGTTTGCCTGACTCTTTCCGTACTTTAAGCATAACTCTGGGCACCTAATCATTGGAAGATGAAAAGAAGAAAAAGAAGAAGAAAAAATCCTTCGCTTGTATCTATATGTGAAGCTAAATGAGCCAATGGTATGGTATATAAGCATGATCCTCAAGTCCATGCAGTGCAGCCATGGCATGATAGGATGTCATACATGTTCAATGGGTTAATCAGCAGAACATTTTAGTTTGCAAATAATGATACTTGATAACTCATCCAATATCATCCTAAAATCAGTACCTGGGGGAGTATGTTATGTCGATCTGCCTGTGAAGTAGAGTGGCTTCTCCAGGAGGTGTCCGCAGGGGCAGGGCAGCGAGAAGTTACTGTTCTCATTATTGATCCCCCTGTTACTGCTATTCATCCTGTGATAATAAATAAAAGTAAATATATTAGTAACATAGGAATATTACTATCATACTTCACATGAAGACAGCTATTTAATATTTTCACAAGTATCTGCTACTAGTCATCATCTTATAGCTTATATGTGGATGTTTATTCATAACTCTGTACCATTAAAAGCATTTCCAAACCCTTTATTAGAATTTCGTAACTAAATGTACAAATAATTACACAGAATACAAGGAGCAGTTTCTTTTAAGATAATATGATTGAGAGACCATCTAATGAGATACAAGTAGAAGGAAGACAAATCAATATTTACCCATGGTTTGAGCCATGAGGCTGTGTTGCCAGATCTTGCAACAGTGCAACAGCCACATGCTGGTCTGTATTGACTGTGATCTGTGATGCATGACGGAATAACTGTAGAAGGAACTCTGGGTGATTGGCGTGTTTTCGCATCAGTGCTTCTGCTTCCCTCAGAACCTCAACTGCAACAGCTCCAGCACCATCGCTATTGGGGTACATTGATGGGAGGTGAGTCATTTCTTTTATAAAAAGTATTCTAAAATATAATGTCTATTCAATAAATAAGATTTCAATCTATATAAAGAGAAAAAAGCATTACTGGGGGAAACAAATTCAAGAAATTCCTAATTATAACTTGAACTATTTGATACTGGGAGTGAAAGTAAATACAAGCATCCACCTGAGGTTTGCTTTGCCATCTTTTAAAACATAAATAGGATTACAAACTCTTAGTCACCAATGAGCCACTTAGTAGGCCAAACCAGCCTCCTCTATTTTTTTAATTCCTTGATTTTTTTTACAATTATCATCCCAGTAGTGATGATAATAGTATTAGAAAACAAAAATCATAGGATGTTGCACACAGGCCTAGTAAGATTCCTTAATTACTAAATGTTTATCAAGCCATTACTGTGTGTAAAAAAAACAACATAATACTGTCTTTAACCCCTACAATCCAGAAGATGTGAACATCATGTCATGAAAAAATTTGGCTTGAGGGGCAAGTGACATGAACATGCCATCAGGGGAAAATCTGGCTGTAGGCTGTGGTCATTTGAACTTGCTTTTGTGAGCGTTTTGCCTGAAGGCTACGGAGATGGGAATGACTTGCCGCAAGTGCACAAAGCTCTTGAAGGGTGATAAGAATAAACTGGTGTTTAGGATGGGGCTTTTGCATTATTTCCATTGATAAATGGATGTGGAATGTTATATCCGTGAACCATGACTGGAGGAGTGCGAGTTTGCCTGCTGTGACCATCAGCACAGATTGTATTACAGAAAATTGAATATCAAGAAAAACAAACAAACAAACAAAAAAATACACACAAAGCAGAATATTACTAATTGTTATCATTACTGCACTGTGTTATGGACTACCTAGAGAGATGATAAGAGTCTGTGCAAGGAAAACAGTCTATTACAATTTGGATAAAGCAAATCAAATGAAAAATATATACATTGTATAAAAGCTAAACATGCTTATACAGAAAAAGAGAAAGTAACATTGCAAAGGGGAAGCATAGTGTCTTGTCACCACACAATGAAGTGTCTCGATCCAATGGGTTAAACAGACAGGAAGTACCACACTAAACATGACCTACCTGTCGCTTCCATTGCCACGTGAGGAGTTGTAGTTGACAGAGGCTTGCTCTCTTGCTGCTGAGGATCCAGATACTCTTGGGATGTTCGTCTCATGTGACCACCATCCCCCTGTGGAGGCAAATTTGAATCAAGTTTGCGAAGACCATGTATTTCACTGGGAAGAAATGGGTTTCCAACTAAATATTCAAACCAAATTTACATGTTTAAATAAATCAAAAACTGTGTTCATGTTCTGCACAGTTACAGTTTTCCTGTGAGACCAATCACCTACAATGCAATTACTGAATTAATTTTATTCATTTTGATGACGATTTCTCTTTAATTTGTAATTCCTTATATGTGAAGAAAGGTTAAGAATGATTTCTGACTAGATTCACTATAAACAGCTAAAGGTGATCCGCAATCCCACACCTATTTTACTATAATCTTTCTTTTGGTATCACGTAATACTCATTGACAAATCAGTCTAATCTAATAGGAAGTTTTGATGGACATCCCCCTTGAATTCATTCCACTGAATCAACTACAACCCCATAAAAAAATACAAACAGGAAGGCTGCTATACTGCGTTTGTTGTGAAATCAACTGATGTTTTTTTTCGGATCTGAGGAGCTACATCCACTCAAAAGTGGGTTTAGTCTCTTTAAAGCTTTATTTCCTAAAAAACAAACAAAAAACAACTGTTGTGTTGTGATCAAAAGCATAAAAAATGTGGTGCTCAGATAGAATGCCATTGTGACATTATCCAGGTTTCCATGGCATTGTCAAAACTTCTAGACCCATAATTTCCAATATGATGATTAAATTTATGATATGATTCCAACAAACAAGGTATGACAAAACACTAAGAATTATTGTTCTGCTCGGGTCATTATCTTTAAACACTGATAAAAAATAATTATCTATATAATGCCATTAGGGTATTTACTATATTATATGCAATTCTGCTAGCATACTTATAGAGCTAAAGGGGAAGATTTATAGACATGTTCCACAAAATCCCCCTTATGTAAAACCAGTTGAAAGATAAGAGGGTTCACTGTGAGTAAATACACAATATAATATGTGTAACTGAAGAATACTTCAACCAAATTGTGATATAACAAGCAAAATAAGAATCACACATGTCATCTTTTCAAAAATTTGTACTCATTAATCCTTAGAAAAAAATCTGACACTGCTGTTTATATTTACACAAATTCACAATTTAGCATGAGCATATGTTATTTGATATAATACCTTGTTTATTACGGTTATTTGTCTTGTGCTTATTTTGTCCATGGATGTGTTGTCTGTTTGAAGAGACAGGGTTTCTGACCCGTGGATTTGCACCTCTGGAATTGTTGATGCGAGGGTTGCTCATCCTAGCGCGTGGTCCGCTGTTGCTGCTTGTGTTGTTATTGTGGCCAACGGCTACATTAAACCTCTTGTCTTCCATCCTGCTATTATCTCCAGACTTGAAGGGGGATAAAAGAGAGACTTTAATAATTATTTCAATAATTTTTAAGGGGTTCTTTATCATCACTGTATATTGCACAACTACCTGAAATTCTTATTGCTTTTGATAACAAACCTCATACCATACTACTGAAGCAGAGCATGTATAAAGATTACATAATGGTCATAAACTTGTAGGTAGCAAACTTGTGTAAAATCCTTCCTAACCTGTTGATGGGTGAGAGCACCTGTAGTCGTGGTCCCTGCAACACAAGCAGTAGAAACTGGATGTTCACTAGTGTTGCTTTTAGTGGCTGTAGAGAGGAGATTCTGCCGAGAATAGCTTCGGAAATTGTCCCAATAATTATTAGCGCGTGTTCCTGGGGGGACCTGTGAGATAAAGGGTTAATCTTTGAATATCTGTTTCCCTGAAAATATAAATGATGTGACTTCATAACTTGACAGAATATAAAAATGTGAGAATGAAGAAATAGACAAAAAAGTCATGAAGGAGAATAAAAATGGGGGCAGGGGGGAATGTACGGAGAGAAAGAATAGGG
>NW_020869775.1:9845-12345 GCF_003789085.1 Penaeus vannamei | reverse complement strand
TGCTGAAGTGAATATTACACCAATACCACCACCACCATTTCTAAGGGGTCACTGCTTTCCTTGCAGTGACTCAAGCTGTGCTATTGTTGAGGGATTTACAGAAGAAATTGCATCTGCTCTGATGTGCTAAATTTGCTCTGGAAAATAACAGAAAAAAAGTCAATTGAATTTGGGATTTTTAATATCATTGAATGTAGTAAGACTATAATTGTCAGAAGTAATATTAAATATGATCTAATTAAGGTTATGTGATCTAAAGATATTGAAGATGTCAGTTTCAATCTATTTAAATTTCACTTGGCTAGTAAAAAAATATGTATATTTATATAGATATACATTTGTATAAAACTGTCACATAAGGCAGTGCCATCCCATGCCTTCATTTAGGGCAGCAGTGATGGAGAAGCTCATAAGATGCTCTACACTGACACCAACTTCAGTTTGTGATGACCTCAATAAACAGTAGCAAGCTTAAAAATTGCCAGTTTGAGAGACTTAGGAATGACAATTGTCAGATCTGTCTGTGATGTTAGAAAAGTTCTATTGTGATGAAGTTAGTGATTGTAATATCCTAGATAACACATAGGAGAGGCGCAAGTTCTCCAGTAAGCAAAAGATTCAGCCTTCAATAGAAAGGTGTATATGTATCTTTGGATAATAATCACTAATTTCATCCCCAATGTACTACCAGAAAGTACAAGGTGGGCAGCTGGAGAAGCTGGCAACCAAAATATGCCATGAAGAGTTGCCAGGCAATCCTCTCCACTGCTGTTAGACACGAAGTATATATGAAGATGAATTTTTATTTTTATATGACTGTTATATTGTTAAAATGGTGATGGAGACACTTTATGAATGAGACTTGTTGGTATTTGGCAAGTTTGTGGTTGAAGTTTGGGGTGTGAGATTGCCACAGACCGCCTGGTGTTGAACAATTTAGCAATCCTTAAAATGAGATTTAACTAAAATAAAATGGTTTAGACCCCTTTGATAAGGTGGCACATTTGGATTTTTGCAGGATGACACTTATCCTAAAAAGAAAAGGAAGATTATATTTGTAAATGTGTGTATATATAGCATTGATTGATGAGGAGGCTTAACCCAGTGGGAGAAAATTTCTAACATTTTCTAAGGACAACTTGGCTATTTCAAGGAATGTTAACAGTACCCATATGATGACTTCAAAATGCAAACAATATTTTGCTAATGCTCCACTGCTGTTTGGTAAATTCAGGGAGCTATGAACTGTATGGTTCTAAAGGATGGCGGGGAACTTAAGAATGGTATTATGTTTATCGTTGTATTTGGGATTTAGATCATATATTTACACGTCCGATACATGATGTTGAAGGTTGTCAGTTAACAGTTCACTCTTTTGTCAGAATTTGCATTAAAGCTAATCTTGTAAGCTCATGTAGCCAAGGATGCTACTGGGAAGGGTATAGCTGAGTTTGTACCCTATAATGCAGAAAGAAACTCTTCTGCATCAAAGTTTACTTTTGATTTTCTTTAAAGTTTGTGTGCCATGGTTTCTCATTCGGAAAATGAAAAGAAAAAAAAATTGTAGCTTTTTGCGCACTTCAAGTCAAATTGTTAAGATTTCAAATTTACAGCCTATGCTAGAAGATGCTGTCATGCTCTTTCAGTTTTGTACTGTGTGGATCAACTTGTAGGTGAACACAATATGATCGGCTTTTAATTGTAAAGAATTTTGCCATTAGTTGTGCATATTGCTGCCTTCCCCTATGATGGATGTTAATCTGAAAGGGAAATGACTTACTCGAGATATTGATGTATTGATAATGAGAAGATGTACTTCTGTATCAAAATGAGAGGATTAGATAATGTATCTATGTGAAGAATTAGGTCTTACAAGTTTTCTGGCTACTGTATTGCCAATTATGATGCCCATGATAATTTTTTGAGTAACAACATGGTGTTTAATGATTGAATTTTATTTAAAGGGGAAAAATATATTGCCTTCATTTATGTAGAACTCTCTACTCCACTGTTACAAGTGGGAGCAAAACTCTTTTTGTTCATTTATCTTCTTGCAACATGTCTGTGTTTCAGTGAGGGGCCCATGTTTGTGTAATATTAACTTAGTGTCATGTCTTGCTAATGGAACTCTCACAGTCCTATCATGCACTTTACCATTTGCTTCTTTACGATACAACAACCCCACCAACAGTTAATTGGAGTGAGGTAACATTTTCTGGGTCAACATTTATATATAAATTGTCACAGAGTTTTTACCCTCCATATCTGAAAGTCAGAGGGAGGCCAGACTACCCCCTGGAGGCTGTGCTTGGGATGTCTCACACTTGAGATCTCTCAGGCTCTGAAAGGGAGAGAGCTGGGTTCCTCCCTGGCTGCAGGCTCGACCTTCAGTCCTGGAGTGTCAGTACCGGGTTGCTTCAATGTACGTTGTATACATGCAATTGAAAATTTAATAGCTACTTGCATCATAGCATTAGGAAATAATGATAATAGTAGGTCT
>NW_020869774.1:47500-56767 GCF_003789085.1 Penaeus vannamei | reverse complement strand
CAACCTCCCTATTCCGTCACCTCCCATTCTACCTTCTTTCCCTCCTCCGTTTCCCCATCCTTCACTTCTCCCCCTGCATCGCCCCTCGACTTCTTTTCCCGCCCAGAAAATAACGGTCCACGAAGAGTCAGTGACTTCCGGGTGCGGCCATTTTGGAGGACGAGATGCCATGCGCGCAAGAGTGATAGATTTTTATGTTGTGTTATTATTATTATCGTGGTTATGAGAATGCAAATAACAGTACTGATGGTGATAATGATGATGATTATAATAGTGATAATGATATTAATAATAATGATTATAATGATAATGATGATAATGAAAATAATAATGGTTATAATAGTAATAAGAATGAATAATAATGATTAATAATATGATATGATAATGAGGGCAATGATAATAATGATTTTTATCATCACAACTATTAAAATTATCATTGGTAATCTCATTATTATCACTATTATCATTGTTATTGTTGTTATTATTGTCATCATTACTATTATAGTTATTATTATTATTGTTATCATCATTATCATCACCATCATCATCATTGCTATTACTACCCTTATCATAACCCTTACTGCCCTTATCCCTATCATTACAACTACCATCATAATTATAAACTATCATCACTACCATTGCAATTATCATCATTATCAACATTATTATTATCAGTTGGAAATATTAACTGTTGATTTATCTGCATGAAAATAAACTAAAATTATTTTTTTCTGTTCTACAGAACAAATTAAAGACTTTTAAAGTAAATAAAAGAGAAAATGTAAAGGATATTACAAACAGATGCAGGCAGAAATTTATATGAAAAAGGAAATAGGAAAGATGTGGAATTTAAAAAGTAAATGAAGAAAAGACCGAAAGGAAATGAGAAAGAAAAAAGGAAAAGAAATAGAAAACATGAGTAACTGCCGTATATAGTTTCTACTTCGGATGTTAATACATTAGTGTTCATCATAACTATTATTTAAGATTATAAGATTCAGCAATGATCATAAGATCATCGGTACTGAGAACATGGTATTCTTTCTTGTTAATTTACTATCTTTTCAGACGATTAAAAAAGCGTTGGATCTTTGTCATTCTTTTTATTATTCCTTCCCTCTCTCATTTGACAGTCAGGTACATTTCAGGAAAAAAAAAATAAAAACTATCAAAGAAAGAGACTCCTATTTCTCAACGGTGTCACAGGCAAAGAAAATACATCGAAATCGCTCACCTTCAGACGCAGCCCGGAATTCGTGACAAATGGCGCGACGTGATTGGTCGACGCTCGCCTTCCCTCCCACCAATGGCGGCACTTCCTGGCGGCGACGAATGCCCACTGGCGCAAATCTAGACCTGGCCGGCGAGGGCTTCGGGAGTAACGGAAAATGACCCAATATCTTCGGGTCTCATTTACATGGGATGAATTTTAATGAATGTTTTGATTTTCTCCGCGGATTTGAGGTAGGCTTAAACTGGAGGGAGGGTACTGCTTGGTACAATCTTTATTTTCTGCCAATCGATTCGCTTTTATGTGTGTGTGTATATATATATATATATATATATATATATATATATATATATATATATATATATATATATATATATAGTTATATTATAGGTAAATATATATATATCCCTATAATATATATATATATATATATATATATATATATATATATATATATATATATATATATATATATATAAATATGTATATATATATATATATATATATATATATATATATATATATATATATATATATATATATATATATTACACACATATTTGTTTGCATGTATTGTCGCTTCTGGATATCCATATTTGTTCTTATTCTTCACTCGTGATGCATTTCTACTTCTTCGATATTTTTGTCGAACCTTTTGACAGAACTTAAGGACATCTCATTTACATCGATCCTTTTGATTGCCTATAATATTACCAAATGACTTAATGACTAACTTGATTCATTTTTTCTCAGAAAATAACGGTTTCAATTCTAGCGTTTTTCTTCCTCCTTCTCCGCCTTTCCTCTGGTCTATTTATTCGTCTTTCTTCCTTCTCGTACTCTCTGTTTGTCTGTCTGTCTGACTGTCTCTCTCTCTCTCTCTCTCTCTCTCTCTCTCTCTCTCTCTCTCTCTCTCTCTCTCTCTCTCTCTCTCTCTCTCTCTCTCTCTCTCTCTCTCTCTCTCTCTCTCTCTCTCTCTCTCTCTCTCTCTCTCTCTCTCTTTCTCTCGCTCTAACTGTATTTATCTTTCTTCTTTCTCTTTTTTTTCCTTTTATTTCTTCTATCCCTCCCTCTTTCTCCACTTCTTCCTTCCTCCTATTTATTCCTCCATCCATTTGCCACTTCTTCATAACTTCTCTTATTCTTCGTCTGTTTCTTCTTTTCTTTTATTCCTCAACATCTTCCAAGTCCCTCATTCTTTCTGCTCTATTGCTTTCTCCTGCTGCTCCTTCTTGCTCCCTTTCCTCTTTTATAAATAACATTCATACATATATACGCACGCACACATACGTACATATCTAAAAAAAAGAAAGAATATGCCTCTGTCTCTCTCTCTCTTTCTATATATATATATATATATATATATATATATATATATATATATATATATATATATATATATATATATATTATAATGTACACACGCACACACACACACACACACACACACACACACACACACACACACACACACACACACACACACACACACACACCACACACACACACACACACACACACACACACACACACACACACCATATATATATATATATATATATATAATCTATAATAATTATATATATTATTATATATATAATATATATATATAAATATTATAATATATGCATATATAAATAATATGATTAATATAATATAAATAAAACATTATATAATATAATATTATTTCACATATATAAATTCAATATATTAAATATGGGGATGGTTGATGATAAATGATGAAGAAAGAATGATGATAATGATGATGAAATGTGATTTGGTGATGTTTGATAAAGAAATAAAATATAATGAACTATTTAGGGGTAATGATCATAGATGAAAAAGTATGACAATGATAAGGTGAAGCAGAAACACCGAAAAAAGCATCATTCTCTATATATTTTTTATCTGTTCATATTTTATCACTCTCCTTCACTTCGGTTTAATTCATCTTTTCTCGTGTGAAGGGAAAGCGGAAATCCGTAAGAGGAGGTGGGGAAGGAGGGAAGGGTGAAGGAAGGAAGGAGGAAGAGAGAGGAGGGAAGGAAGACTATGATAGGAGGCGGTGAAGGAAGGGAAGGGAGAAAGGAGAGGAGGAAAGGAATACTCTGAAGGAGGCGGTGAAGAAAGGAAGGGAGGAAAAGAGAGAGAAGGGAGACTGAAGGAGGCGGTGACGGAGGGAAGGAGGAAAGGAGAGAGAAGGGAGGGAAGGAAGACTCTGAAGGAGGGAAGAAGGGAGCAAGTATGCCCAGGGAGGGAGGGAGGGAATATATGAAGCAAAGAAGGTGAAAGAAAGAGAGATCATGGTAAGAGAGAGAGAAAGAGCGAGCGATAGAGAGAAAGAAAACAAGAGATCGCGAGAGAGAAATAGAGAATAGAGAAACCAAAAAAGCGCAGAGAAGCAAATGGCGAGAGATAGAAAGGGGGATAAGAGAAAACGGAGGCAAGAAGAGCGAGAGATAGGAAAAGAGATAACAGTAAGCGCGCGAAAGAGATAGAGAAGAGAGACCAAGAGAGAACAAGAGAAAGGGAGATAACGAGAACGAGAAAGAGGGAAGAAGAGAGAGAGGAGATAAAGAAGAGAGATAAAAAAAGGCGCAAGCGAGAAGGAGAAAAGGGACCAAGAAAGGATATACAAAAACGAGAGAGAGAGAGAGAGTAGAGAGAAGGAAGAGAGACCAAGAAAGGAGATAACGAGAACGACGAGAAGAGGAGAACGAAAGAGAGAGAGAGAGAAGAGAAGTCCAAGAAGACAAGGACATAAGAGAGCTGAAGAGAGAGAAAAGAGTCCAAGAAAGGAGATAACTTGAGAGAGAGAATGTGGAGGAAAGGAGAAAGAAATAGGCGCACGGCGAGCCTGAGGGAGCAGCGTAACAAGCCGTACCAGCCAAGTCCACACTTCGGTTACCTAGAGGAGCGTCCGGGGCAATTATGGCGTGTGTCGAGTCCCCCCCTCGCACCCACCCCGCCCGCCGAAATGACTTTCTTTATGTAGATTTTGAAGAAAACTTTCGAATTTTCTGCTTTTGGGAGAGGGCGGGGAAAGGGGGGGGTCGTGGGGTACTGTGGCTGTGAAATTATATATATTATTCCATCGTCATGTTCATCTACTTCATCTTAATCTTCATCGTCATGTTCATCTACTTCATCTTAATCTTCATCGTCATTTTCATCTTCATCTTCATCTTCGTCTTCGTCTTCATTTTCATTTTTTTAATCTTCATCATCAATCGTTATATTATATCCTTATATTATCATTGTAATCCTTAATATATTGGTGTTGTTTGCTCATTAATTATATTGTCTTATCATTATTGTAGTTAAATTGTATTGTTTAGTTGTCATTATTATGTACAATATTATTATTATAGTTATTATTATTATCAATCATCATTATTATTATTATTACTATCATTATCCTAACATGATGATAAATAAAATAATATAATGATAATGAATAATAACATAACAACAAAATAATAAAATGATTGATAATTATAATTTTGTTTACATCATTGTTATTATCTTATCATATATTAATCATGAATCATCTTAGTATCATCATTAAGTAATCATCATTATTATCATTGTCATTATACATATCACTATCATTATCATTATCTGATTAAATTTATCATTTATTATCATGATTATGATGTCACTTAATATAAATTGTTACTGCTATCATTATGAAAAAATATTATCCATTTACTATTACTAATCATTACTATTATAGTTATTCATATTTCATTATTATGTATTATTTATCATATATCCTAATCTCTAGTTAATCATCATCAATTATAACACTATTATTGTAATTTAATCCTTATCGTTATTATTGTTATCATTACTACTACTGCTAGTGCTAACTAACTACTTTATACATTATAATTGTTATTGTTATTATCATTAAATATAATCATTATTAATATCAAATAACTATTATCATAATGATTATTATCATCATCATCATCATCAATCATTATCATGTTATTAATGGTCATTATTATTACCATTATTTCTTTAGTAAATATTTATTATTATTTATGGTTATATATATATTTATTACTATTATTATTATCATCATTGCCATTTTGTTACCATTATTAGTATCATTATCGTTATTATTATCATTATTATCATTATTATTGTCATTATTATTATTATTATCATTATTATTATTATTGTTATTATTATTATTTTCATCATCATCATCATTATTAACATTAGTCGTAGTTGTATCTTTAATTTTATTATTATCATTATTACCATCATCATAAAATATTATCTCATCATATATTGTATCATTATTATACTTTCTTCATTATTGTCCTATATCGCCATAACATCTGATACATTATATCACTACTTTCGCTATTCATATTACTTTTACCCTTATCATTATTCTTTTATCTCTTGATTAAGAATCTTACCTTGTAAAAGGACTCACTAAAAATCTGTGTTTTTAGTTTAGTTATCCCTGAAAAAAATGGAATAATCTGTAGCCTCCATCACTCTCCGGCGTCCGTTTAGATTCGCTTATGATTACGACTAAAAGATTTATTTGCTAACGGAAGACAGGATTATAAGGCTGTTCGTATTCTCCAAGACTGGCCTGATACACAAATTGATTCATTGAAAAATAAGATGGATATGACCGCTTATATTTCATTTTTTGTTATCGGTGGTTGTTAGCATTGTCATCAGTATCAGACTATAAAAAAGGAGGAACTGTTACGCCTTCATTAACTGAAAATTATTATGGCAACTCCAAGTCTTTATAATCTTTAACTCATTTAAGCTTCACACTTTGTTCTCTCCTCTTCGATATCTCCTCTTAACGTTATGACTATTATTATCGTATTCCCTAGTGCCAGATTTAAGACGTTAGCTTCTGGATCTTCGAAATATATCCTTGATTATTACTCACCCCCTAACACATACATACATACATACATGCGCACATACATATATATTCATACACATACAGACGTACTTACGGGAGGTCAGGCTACATGAAAGAAGGGAAAGGAGAGTGAAGAAGAGAGAACACAGAAGGAAAAAATTACGTGAGATAAATGAGTGTAGACAATACGAAAAGAGAAAGGACAAGGAAGAAAAGGAATGGAAAACGCCAATAAATATGACAGAAATGGAGGAATAACATAGGATGAGAAATGATATGGCATGAGGGGAGAGGAGAGAGGGGAGAGTGGGAGCGTGACCTGAGTGATGTCCCTGACCCCCCCTCAGGGACCTTACGAGCAGTTCACGTCTTCAGAGAGCATTGAACCCCCCAACCCCCCCTTCCCTCCCACCCTCTCTCCTCCCCTTCCCCTCCCTCCCACATCTTCTATATCCAGAACACACGAAATAAGAATGCGAATATTGTACTTTTTCATTCTGTTCCTAGTAATGAAAAAATAATCTATAACTGTACAGTTTATACACACACACGCACACACACACACACACACACACACACACACACACACACACACACACACACACACACACACACACATACACTCACACACATACACACACACACACACACACACACACACACACACACACACACACACACACACACACACACACACACACACACATATATATATATATATATATATATATATATATATATATATATAATATATTATATATATATATATATTATATATATATATATATATATACATATATATATATATATATATATATATATATATATATATATATATATATATATATATATATATATATTATATACACACACACACACACACACCACACACACACACACACACATATATATATATATATATATATATATATATATATATATATATATATATATATATATATATATATATATATATATATATGTGTGTGTGTGTGTGTGTGTGTGTGTGTGTGTGTGTGTGTGTGTGTGTGCGTGTGCATGTATGATAGATATATAAACACAGAAACAGAAATGAGAGGTGAATAGATTAAACAAGCAAACAAAACGAACAAGGGAATGGATAAGAAAAATGAAAATTTCGTAATAACAGTTAGAGAAGCCCCCGTGAAAGCAAGAACAAGCGGCGAGAAGAGAGAATGATGAGAAGGAAGAGAAGATGAAGAATGGGGTGAAGGAGAAGGAGAAGAAGGGGAGAAGGAGAAAAGGGAGAGGAATGGGAAGAAAGTAAGGGAAGAAGAAGAAGAAGGAGAAGAAAGAAAAGGAGAACAGGGAGAGGAATGGAAAAAGGAGAAGAAGAAAAGGGGAAGAAGAAGAAGGAGTAGAAGAAAAGAATAGGGAAGAAGGAAAAAAGGGAGATGAATGGAAAGAAGAAGGAGAAGAAAGCGGAGAAGAAGGATTAGAAGGAAAATAAGGGGAAGAAGTAGAAGAGGAGAGATAACGTGGCTCGTCTCTCGGGTGGGGGAGGTGGGGAGGGGGGGAGGGGGGGTGACACGTCATCACCGCTCCGTCATAGCGCTAACTCTTCCTCCAGGGGGAGTACCCGGGGGTAGGAGGGTAGAGGGATGGGGTAGGAGGGTGGTATGGGGTAGGAGGGTGTAGGGTAGGAGGGTAGAGGGTATGGGGTAGGAGGGTAGAGGGTATGGGGTAGGAGGGTAGAGGGTATAGGAGGGTAGGGCGGGTAGAGGGTATGGGGTAGGAGGGTAGAGGGTATGGGGTGGTAGGGTATGGGGTAGGGTAGAGGGTGAGGGTAGAGGGTAGAGGGTAGTGGTGAGGGTATGGGGTAGGAGGGTAGGGTATGGGTAGGAGGGTAGAGGGTAGGGTAGGAGGGTAGAGGGTAGGGTAGGAGGGTAGGGTAGGGTGGGGTGGGTAGGGTAGGAGGGTAGAGGGTATGGGGTAGGAGGGTAGAGGGTATGGGGTAGAGAGGTAGGGTAGGGCTAGGAGGGTATGGGTAGGCCGTAGGAGGGTAGGGTAGGGTATGGGGTAGGGTAGGGAGGTAGGGTAGGTAGGGTGGTCGGGGTAGGAGGGTGTAGGGTAGGGTGAGGGTATGGGGTAGGAGAGGGTATGGTAGGGGGGTAGGGTGGTAGGGTAGGGTATAGAGGGTAGGAGGCGGGTGGGTAGAGGGTATGGGGTAGGAGGGGTGGTAGGGTCGTAGGCGGTAGGAGGGTAGAGGGTAGGGTAGGGTATGGGGTAGGAGGGTAGAGGGTATGGGGTGGGGTGGAGGGTAGAGGGTATGGGGTAGGAGGGTGGAGGGTATGGGGTAGGGGTAGGGAGGGTAGGAGGGTAATCCGGGTAGGGTAGGGTAGGAGGGTAGGGTATGGGGTAGGAGGGTGTATGGGTGTAGAGGGGTAGAGGGTAGGGTAGGAGGGTCGGGTAGGAGGGTAGAGGGTATGGGGTAGGAGGGTAGGGTGTGGTAGGGTAGGGAAGACGAGCGTAAAACGTAATTACGGTTAATAAATGTTTACGTTTTTTTCTTGTTTTTTTTTCACGAAGAAGAAGCAGTCCGATGTAGTTTTTTTCTGATAATAGAAGTAAGAATGATATTAATTGCTATTGATAGTCTCATCTTTCTTTTTATAGCGGTTATAATCATTTCTAGTATTTTCATTTATGATGCTAATTATGTTAAGCGTCAAATGTAATAATGATGTTGATGATGATAACAATAAAATCCTAAAATTGACAAAAATTACGATAATCATGATAATAATATCAACAAAAATAATGACAGTGATAGTGAAATATTATAATCATAATGATAATAATGGTGATAATGATAACAGATACAACACCGATAATGACAACGAGATTAATGATGATAATAATGGTTAAAATATTAACAAACGTAATTATAACGATGATAATGATAATGACAAAAAATAAAAGTGATAACGTTGATGATAATGACTAATAATAATGAAGATAATTATAATAAAAATGATAATGGTAATGATAATAATGATGATGACAGTAATAATAATTTTGATTTTAATACTAATGGGGATAATGATAGTCATAATGATAACAATAATAACAATAATAGCAATAATGATAATGATAATAGTAGTAA
>NW_020869773.1:591441-611441 GCF_003789085.1 Penaeus vannamei | reverse complement strand
TGTGGATAAGTATGTAATTAGGGTACGCTAGTTATACACACATACGCGAATGCATGAACGCACACATAGACACACTCACTCACATCCATTTCCTCTCTCTCACACAGACATACACATACACACACACACATATATCACAAAACACTCACTCATCAACTCACACACACACACACACACACACACACACACACACACACACACACAACACACACACACACACAGACACACAACACACACACACACACACGCACACACACACACACACAAACATACATCACAAAAACACACTCACTCGCACACACACACACATACATACATCACATAAACACTCCACTCACTCACTCATACACACACACACACTCACAATCACAAAATATATACATTAGATAAAAGATCGAACCTCATAGAGTATTTGAGTGTTTTTGAGTGTCAAATTTTGGAATATGAAAAGATGTTCATTTTCCTACCGCTGTTCTTATTTTTTTGACAGTGAACAGAATGCAATAAGGACAGAATGCAAGAGATATTCTCGAGAGACAATTAATCGGTTCATTACTAAGTGTTGATTCCACAAGGTTGATGATGAGGATGATAATGATGATGATGATGATGATGGTGATGTGGTGGTGATGATGATGGTGATTGCAATTGATGATGCGCACACAGAAATCATGTCTGTGATGCAGTTATTGTTATTTTTATTCTGATTCTTGTTAGTATCATTATATCATTATTGCTTATTATTGTTATTATTATTTTATTCATCATCATCAATATCATTATTATTATTGTTATTATTATTATTGCTGTTATTATTATTACTATTGTTATTGTTATTGTTATTATTATATCACTTATTATTATTATTATTATTATTATTATTACTATCACCATCACTATCATCATTATATTTATTAACTTCATTATTCCATTACTACTATCCGCATTATCATCAATTTCATGACCAATACCCTTATCACTACGATCATCACCATCATAATTATCATCATATTAATGGCCATCCCGGAGCCATAAGGTCGCTCGATAGTCTCACTGGCAATGAATCTTGAACCGTATCGACTTCTGGTTCGATACACTTCGGTTCGAGTCGTTGGAGCTTTTGTCGTCTTAATATTCCTGTCTTCATGGTAGGCTGGGTATTTGCTGTTGTTTGTTTTTTGCTTTTGCTGTTGTAGTGTTGTGTTTTTTTTTTGTTGGTGTTGGTTTTTGTTGTTGTTGTTTTCGTTGTTGTTGTTGTGTTGTTTGGTTGTTTTTGTTGTTGTGTTTTGTTGTGTTGTTTTCGTTGTTGTTTTGTTGTTTGTTGTTTTGTTGTTGTTTTTGTCGTTCTCGTCGTCGTTGTTGTTTTGATGTCGTTGTTGTTGTTCTAGTTGTTTCACTTGTAATTTACGGAAGTACTTTGCGTTTATATGGTACATTATTGAATTTTATTAAATACTTAAAATGCAAAGATCACCTTCTTTTAGGGTTGTTGTTTTTTTCTTCTTCTTTCTTTCTTTCTTCCTCGGATTTTTCCATTTTTTCCTTCCTTACTCTTTCTTTCTCCTTCAGATTTTCCTTTTTTTTTTTCTTCTTTTCTTTCTTTTTCTTTCGCTGTTTCCATTTTTTCTCTTCTTTATGTCATTTTGTTCAAGAACTCATGAGGCGTCCAATAAGGACATGAGTCTGGCTACAAGAGAGAGAGAGAGAGATAGAGAGAGAGAGAGGAGAAAGAAAGAAGAGAGAAGAGAGAGAGAGAGAGAGAGAGAGAGAGAGAGAGAGAGAGAGAGAGAGAGAGAGAGAGACTTGCCATCAGGAGACAGAGAAACCATTAGTTCATGTTTCTTATTCTTCTTTCTTTCCATTTTTTTTTTTTTTTTTTTTTTTTTTTTTTCTTTAGAATCTCTTCTTCGGAATATGGATATTTTTTTTACGGTTTTCGCTCCTTTGTCTGGTTTTGAAAAAATGGAAGGATGGATGTAGACATAGACGTGTGTGTGTGTGAGAAAGAGAGAGAGAGAGAGAGAGAGAGAGAGAGAGAGGAGAGAGAGAGAGAGAGAGAGAAGAGAGAGAGTGAGAGAGAGAGAGAGAGAGAGAGAGAGAAGAGAGAGAGAGAGAGAGAGAAGTGATTGTAAGTGTGTGCGCATGCTTGTGTGCGTGTTTGTTCATGTATTATACATTCATACATCTATAAGTGCGTGTATATATTTTTTTCTTTCATTTTCATTCCCTACAGCTGTTAATAACAAAACATTTCAATACGAAATTTTGGAAAGAAGGAATAAAAAAAATAAAAAAAAGTCCAAACATCATATCGCGGATAGAGTAATGTATTTTACACGTTATTCTAATTATCAAGTGTCACTCATTGTGCCAATATGATGCCACGGTTGAATATGATTACTAATCGTTTATGTCCATTATCATTATCATTTATGCGGTATTATTCCTTTCGTCAAAAAAAAAAAATGTAAATATTTGTGTCTCTCTTTTCTATCGACATGTTTTTTTTTTTTCTTTCTTTCTTTTTCTTTTTCTTTTTTTTAGCATTAAGCAAGGGACGTTTAATACAAACGTATATGTTGGTTTTCCTGTTTATATCTATTTATCTATCGTCACCTCTCTAGTCATATATGCGCATATCTTCATTAATGTGTGTGTTGTGTGTATGCGTGTGTGTGTGTGTGTGTGTGTGAGTGTGTGTGTGTGTGTGTGTGTGTGTGTGTGTGTCTGTTTGTGTGTTTCTTTTTCAATATATTTACCACTGTTATCACAAAATCACTTTCAAAGAAAACGTACTAAAATAACACGAATTTTGAGGGACCAAAAAGGGGGCGGAGCTTATGACGTCATCACGTTTAGCCAATGAGTGTGCACCGTGAGATATCAAAATAGCTTGATACATAATCATTTGATAATCTACTCGGATACTATATATCTATATCTATCAATATATGTCTAGCTCTCTCTCCCTCCCTCTCTATCTATATCTATATATCTATCTATACATATATATTTATATCTATCATTCTATCTCCCACTCTCTCTCTCTCTCTTCTCTCTCTCTCCTCTATCTATCATATATTTTATATCTATCTCTATCTCCCGCGCTCTCCTCTCTCTCTCTCTCCTCTCCCTCTTTCTTTCCCCTCCTTCTCTCTCTTCCCTCTCCTTCTCTCTCTCCCTCTCCTTCTCTCTCTCTTCTCTCCTCTCCTCTCCCTCTCCTCTCTCTCCTTCTCCCTTTCCCTCTCTCCTCTCCCTTTCAAGCAATCATTTAGTCAATCTATATCCAAATAAATCTATTTATCCAGTAGCGTATCAGTTTACACATTTTGTTTACAGTTCGTTTTCCATTTTTTAGCGTTCGCATTCCAAAAAAAAGAGCTTCAGTAAACAAAATAAAAACTTGTATCTTGTTGAATCTTAGCCGATGAATATCCTCAATATGATTAAGCCAGAATACATATAAGAAATAGTGTATTTAGGAGGAAAATAAAAAGTGGAATACCATGGATTTTATTTTATTTTTTTTATTTTTTTTATTTACTTATTACTAATGGGTCCAAGATTCTGAAATTGCCGATATCTATCTGTCAATCAAACTATTTATCTATCTGTCTATCTACTTATCTATCTATCAGTCTATCTACTTATCTACCTATCTGTCTATCTACTTATCTGTCTTCTGCTATCTAATCTGTCTATCTCATTATCTATCTGTCTATCTATTATCTATCTATCAGTCTATCTACTTATCTATCTATCAGTCTATCTCTTATCTGTCTATCTCTATCTACTTATCTATCTTCTATCTATCTTATCTATCTATCTGTCTATCTGCTTATCTATATATCTGTCTATCTACTTATCTATCTATCTGTCTATCTGCTTATCTATCTATCTGTCTATCTACTTATCTATCTATCTGTCTATCTACTTATCTATCTATCTGTCTATCTGCTTATCTATCTGTCTGTCTATCTGCTTATCTATCTATCTGCTTATCTATCTATCTGAGAGAGAGAGAGAGAGAGAGAGTAGAGAGAGAGAGAGAGAGAGATCGTGATATCAGTGGAATGGAAACGAAGGAGAAAGAGATAATAAAGGACAACACATAGAAGAGAAAAATAACCATTGCAGGATAGACGTAGAGGAAATCAGGGAATAAAAAGGCGGAGAATTGCAAGCAAGGGAGAAACAATAAGAGATAATAGATAATAGCCTTTAGAGCACGTAATAGCCTCTCATAATCATACTTCGCAGAAAAACCTTTGAGAAAGTAGCTAATACATCTACTTATATTAGCTACTTATATCACGTCTTGTTATCGGCCAAAGCAAATAAAAATGATTTTGACGTTTGCATTTACGTGAGAATTAACTCTGAAATGATTTTGTTTTTTTTTTTTTCGCAAATTAGGAGATCAGATTCTGTTGGAAAGTAAATCGTGTATGTGTTTAATAGGAGGAATCTATTTTTTAAACAATGGAGGAAAGCAATAAATCGATTGATTTACGTCGAATCTAATTCAAATTCACTCGCTATGGTTTCCAAATCACCTTTGTTGCTATCCTGTAAAGAGGTCTTATTAGGGCTGTATAATAAAAAAAAAAACATAAACATATATATTATCTTTCTTTTCTTTTTTCTTTCTTTCTTTTTTCTTTCTTTCTTTTTTCTTTCTTTTTTCTTTCTTTTTTTTCTTTCTGTTCTTCTTCTTTCTTTTTTTCTTCTTCCTTTTCAAGCAAGAGAGGTTTTAGGGTGGCTTGTGCATAAGATGTGAAATGTGGGAGAATTTTTTTAATAGCATGACTTATAAAATTGAAACTCAAATAGATCATACAGCCATCATTTCTCTAATTCTAAATATAAAGTGATATTTGTGTCCTCCACTTCCTTTTTCTTTCTTCTTTTTTGTTTTGTTTTTGATTTGGTACTATTTCTTTCGTATGGCATATTCGATGTTATTTATTTTGCTACCTTGCAGTTATTACAATTTTGTTATCCTTACTGATTATGAAGTTATAATAGATATCAATTAATCATAATACTCCCTATTATACAAATATTAAGAGAAACGGTATAAAACATATCTCTCCTTAACTTTCTGTCTTCTCTTTTTTCTTAATTTGTTAATCGAAAAAAAAAAATCTCTAGAATGAAAAAAAATTAAGGTCGTTTCTATCTCATTAAGATTTAAGGAAGTTGTGGTTTTTTTTTCATTTCAGGAATGATGAGTCGTTTGTCTTTGGTGACATTTTTTCTTCTTTTTGTTTTTGGAATTTCGATGGACTTCTTCTATAGAGAGAGGAGAGAGAGAAGAGAAGAGGAGAGAGAGAGAGAGAGAGAGAGAGAGTGAGAGAGAGAGAGAGAGAGAGAGAGAGAGAGAGAGAGAGGAGAGGAGAGAGAGAGAGAGAGAGAGAGGGAGGGAGGGAGAGAGAGAGAGAGAGAGAGAGAGAGAGAGAGAGAGAGAGAGAGAGAGAGAGAGAGAGAGAGAGAGAGAGAGAGAGAGAGAGAGAGATAGAGAGAGAGAGAGAGAAGAGAGAGAGAGAGAGAGAGAGAGAGAGAGAGAGAGAGAGAGAGAGAGATAATGCATTGGGTATCAGGTTTCCGGATGGTCAGTAAAGGCTCATAAATTTTCAAGTTCCAAGAAAGGCGCGAGACAAAAACAAACAAACAAACAAAAAAAGGACCGTCTCAAAAAGCGATGTTTACCTTGCTCGCCCTCCCCTCTGCGCCCTCCTTCCTGTTTCAGCCTCTCTCTCCTCTCTCTATTTCTCTCTCTCTCTCTCTCTCTTCTCTCTTCTCTCTCTCTCTCTCTCTCCTCTCTCTCTCTCTCTCTCTCTCTCTCTCTCTCTCTCTCTCTCTCTCTCTCTCTCTCTCTCTCCTCTTTCCCTTCCTCCCTTGCTATCTACACCTCTCCTTCCCTTCCCTCTCCTCTCTACCTCCTCTCCTTCCCTCTCTACCTTCCTCTCCTTCCCTCTCACCTTCCTCTCTATCCCAGCCTCCCTTTTTTCTCCCCCTCTCCCTCTCCCTCTCCAGGCCTTCAGGCTCTGAGACTCAAAGGACATTGCCAAACGAAGTACTTCTCGAAAGACGAAATCTCCTGACGAGAGGCAAGCTAAAAGGCGGAGATGAGAGGTGTGTAAGCAGCAGCATCCGAGCCCAAGGAGAGAATCTCATCTCGGAGTAATTTTTTTTTCTTTTTTTTTTTGTGTGTGTGTGTGTGTGTGTGTGTGTGCGTATGTGGTGTGTGTGCGTGTGTGTGTGTGTGTGCGTGTGTGTGTGTGCGTGTGTGTGTGTGCGTGTGTGTCTGTGTTTGTGTGTGTGTGTGTGTGTGTGTGTGTGTGTGTGTGTGTGTGTGTTGTGCGTGAACTAGAGCAGAAAGAATAAAGATTACAACGAAGCTAATTCATCAGTTTTTATATACGAGTAAAAGAAAAAAAAGTGTCATTATCATGAACATAAACGTACATCCACTGAACTACAGAACAAATCAAACTGTCTAACAAGGGTTCTAAAAACTTACACACACATACACACACACACACACACCCACACCCACACCCACCCCCACATACACATACACACACACATACACATAACACATACAACATACACATAACACAACACACACACAACACACACACACACACACACACACACACACATATATATAATATATTATATATATATATAAATATATTATATATATATATATATATATATATATATATATTATATATATATATATATTATATTATTCTTCTCCTTGTCCACTTCGAAAAAACAGGAAAAAATCATAAAACATAGCGCTGATACAGAAACAAAATCTCATTTTCCCAATTTGAGATTTTATTTCCCGTGTGTCGCCAACTTTTTGAGTGATGTTGTATCAACCATCTCCGGACCACATGACAAAGCTATTATGCGTTCGCTAAAATAATGGAATTGGAAATTCAAAAAATATAAATTTCATTCGGTCCATGTAAATATTTGATTTTCCTCTCTCGTTTTCTCTCTTTTTTGAAATCAACACTGGGTGTCTGTGAGTGTGTATTTGTATATTTTTTATTTATTATATTGGCGGGTGTGTTCGATATGCTTTTTATTGTATTTATATATGTGAGTATACATGAATCTTTACACAAACACACACACACACAAACACACACATGTATGTAAATATATATGTGTCTAACTGAGCTGTATTCAGGACAGCTGTCTCTGTGCGCGATATGCCTACCTTTACGATCGTAACATTCACCAGTGGTAAACTACCATCGCGTTTACCAGCGATGGTAAAGTAGGATTCTCGAACAGATAGTAACTCGCCTCAACAGATACAATCGTAAATCGAATCGTTTTAATGGTTGCCAACAGATGGCTCTAGTAAAGCAATTCCGCCAATCAGAGAGCACCATTCATAATTCCTTTGGCTCCTTTGGCCAATCACATAACATGTAGACAAAGCTCGACGCAACAACGCGTTTTTAAATTCTGGTTGCCGCTAGAGCACCATATAAGTATACGTAGAAAATTTGTTCATATTTTCTCTCTTTTCATATCATAACCGTCATGTGGGATGTTAAATAGGCCCCCCCAATTATTTATCGTCACAATAAGAACCCGTACAGACACTGCCATATACGTACATATTATTTACCGTCAACCAAAGAGTTAGTCCAAACACAGTGTGTATTTGTCTATTTACTCATTTCTCTCCATTGTCAAACAAGGAACCGAACCAAACATATTTCTATTGATTGTCATTTATCATCAAAAGGAAATAAATATACGAACATGTTCTTACACAATGCCTTTGGGTTTTGATGTCCTTTGCCAAAGTGCCGACAGTCACGGAAACTATCATAATCCTTTAACGTTCCCGTTGCTAGTATATGTATAAATTTGTTTTTCTTTAGAATTATTTATAGTTATGGAAAAGACGTTATTCTTGCTCGTTTTAAGTGAAATTTCTGTATCATGACCTGGTTTGGTATGTGCTTGTCATCATTGCAATCGTAAGTTACAAAAACAAACCCAAAATTTTGTTTATAAAATGATTTTTGGACTATATAACATGTATTAGCATTGTCGTCCTAAAAGTTATCAGCGGACTTACCAGTGCTCCGGTCACTGGTAAAATTTACAATGGTAACACCGATGGTAAGTTTGTGAATACCACCGCTGTCTTTTTACGATGGTAACTCCGATGGTAAGCTGTTTGTGAATACCACCACTGTCTTTTATCGATGGTAAGCCGTTTGTGAATACCACCGCTGTCTTTTTACGATGGTAACTCCGATGGTAAGTTTGTGAATACTACCATTGTCTGTTTACAATGGTAACTCTATTTACCATCGATTTTTACCATCGTGGTATTTTTATCATTGTGGTCATTTCTCGCCTCCCTGTCGTCGCTCTCACGTCCCGGTTTGCAAAGCTTCACTCTTTATTTCTTTTTTTCAATCATTCGTTTAGTTAATGATACAAATATTTGTGTGTGTGAGTGTGTGTGTGTGTGTGTGTGTGTGTGTGTGTGTGTGTGTGTGTGGTGTGTGTGTGTGTGTGTGTGTGTGAGAGAGGAGAGAGAGAGCAAACAAAGGGAAACATGATTTAAATATGTACGTACGTGTTTCCATTTCTGATCGAGGGAGAGAGAGACAGAAAAAATGTTAGGGACAAGTTAACTGTGTTTTTTTTCCTTTTTTTATTGCTCCAATCAAGAACTGTCAGCAAAATGTCAGACTTACAATATATGAAAGTGTCGAGAAAAGACACCAGGGCAAAACAACACGTCAGTCCAGAAAAAAGACCCCACACTACATTCTCTCTCTCTCTCTCTCTCTCTCTCTCTCTCTCTCTCTCTCTCTCTCTCTTCTCTCTCTCTCTCTCTCTCTGACGAAAAAATATCACGGCAAACAACACGTCAGTACAGAAAAAAGACCCCCACACTACATTCTCCCCCCCCTCTCTCTCTCTCTCTCTCTCTCCTCTCTCTTCTCTCTCTCTCTCTCTCTCCTCCTCTCTCTTCTCTCTCTCTCTCTCTCTCCTCTCTCTCTCTCTCTCTCTCTCTCTCTCTCTCTCTCTCTCTCTCTCTCTCTCTCTCTCTCGAGAAAAAATATCAGGGCAAAACAACGCGTCAGTACAGAAAAGACCCCACACTACATTCCCCCCCCCCTCTCTCTCTCTCTCTCTGTCTCTCTGTCTGTCTGTCTCTCTCTCTCTCTCTCTCTCTCTCTCTCTCTCTCTCTCTCTCTCTCTCTCTCTCTCTCTCTTCTCTCTCTCTCTCTCTCTCTCTCTTTCGTTTGCTGTATATATCTATTGTCTGTATTCTCTCTCTCTCTCTCTCTCTCTCTCCTCTCTCTCTCTCTCTCTCTCTCTCTCTCTCTCTCTCTCTCTCTCTCTCTCTCTCTCATTCAATTCAATTATCCAAGAAAGGAATTATGGTGGGTCTGTGTGTTCTTAATGGCTTAAAAGTTTCAGTTCTCTAGAAAGAGAACGATGGGGGGTTCTAGAGTGCTCTAAATAACCGGCAAATTTCAGTTCTCCAGAAAAATAATAGTGGTGGTTTTCAATAAGTTTTAAAAGGCTACAACAGAGGCCAGTCTGATTAGCTAGGTCTCTTTTTTTCATCGTAACTACATCATATCAAATATGTTCGACAATTGACATGGTAGATGTATTTTGTTTTTGTTTTTTCACGGCGTAAACAACGGTAAATTAGCTCGAAAAATGTGTTCCTTCCGAACGCTTCGAAAGTAAAAACACGAGAGTCGGTTCACAAGAGAAGAAGAAAAAATATTTAGCTCACCGGACGCATCAACACGGAAAAAAGAAAAAACGATTGTCAAAAACAATATATATATATAATATATAATATATATTTTTTTTTTTTTTGAGAAAGTGATCATTGTACAATATATTGGAAAATACAAGCCAATGATACTGATCCATACCGTAGAGTTAAGGGTAAATTTCTTAAAATTTACTCGTTATACACCAAAGTAAAACATTATACCTTATATAGAGAAAAACAAAAAAATCATGTTTGGTGTAAGTGCAACTGTTTTTGTATGCAATTAAACCAAGGTCAACATGTAACTAAGTCTCATAGGAATACATTCTACATATTAATGGATAACAGATACTATGTAAACGACATAGATTGTTAAAAAAAGAAAAAAAAAATGAAACTCAATGTCTTTCAATGTGTCCTGTCAATCAGCAAGATTGAAAGGAATCTTTCTCTTTCTCTCTCCCTGCTCTCTCTCTCTCTCTCTCTCTCTCTCTCTCTTCTCTCTCTTCTCTCTATATATATATATATATATATATATATATATATATATATATATATATGTGTGTGTGTTGTGTGTGTGTGTGTGTGTGTGTGTGTGTGTGTGTGTGTGTGTGTGTGTGTTGTGTGTGTGTGTGTCTGTCTGTTTTGTCTGTATGTGTGTGTGTGTGTGTGTACATATATATATACATAGATAAATAGACAGACAGATATAAATATATATAACCTTTTCCTTTCTCTATAATACCTAATCCCCTTCTGATATCCAATCACTGGCTGTCTTTGGCTCTGCGGGGCTTCTCAACAGCTGATCTTGGTTATGGCCAGGACGTAGAGGATCATGACATCATCACTACACTGCGAGGAGGAAATAACACAGAAGGAAAACATCAGCTGATAAACAATATCTATTAGCTTGTCGGAATCCAACTATTAAGCTTTCCTGGAAGAGAAAATATCATAGAGATTGGGAAAAGTCTTTACAGAAAAAGGTAAGATCGATACGGTAGGTTAGAGAATAGGCAAGACGAGGTGATAATGATAAAAAAACGATGGTAGGTTATACAAGAGACAAGAAGTAATAATGATAAAGAACGATAAGAAGCAATTACTCACCGACAAAAGTAGGTAATGTAAAATGGACTTTGTAATATAATTGATTGCCTTGGACGCTCTAGATAGAACGTATTAAATACTAAGACATAAATAATATCTTTGTACATAATTCTGCATTCGCAAATCATACCAGAAATCTACTTAACAACGGATTCAGTCCTAAAAATACAGTAATACTTATGTCACAATGGATCTGAATGCAAAAGGGAAGTTATACAATACTAAATACGTCAATCAACACATTATTCATCAACTTAATTAGGTGTAATTAGCAGGAAAACTAAACCATTCATATTGAGACTTGGCGCCCCGGAAACACTGAAAAAAGCACTAAAGCAATATTCAGTAGATAAACACACCAAAAACATCGATAACAGAAGACGGTGGACAATACACGATAAGAGTGACACGAGAAACACGAATAATTTACATAATTTGAGAGACAAAGAGAAATGATAAGCTTGATAGAGTGGAGGAAAATTTAAGCGCATTCCCAGGTCATTGTAGACTGTGATAGATTAAGAGATAGATTGAGGAAGAAAGGGTAGGCCTACGAAGTGGAAAGTAGGTGTTGGAGTGTGTGTGTGTGTGTGTGTGTGTGTGTGTGTGTGTGTGTGTGTGTGTGTGTGTGTGTGTGTGTGTGTGTGACCTTTTTCTCTTCCTGTATTCGCTGCTAATGATCTGTTTGACGCGGCAGATAATTTAAAATAATAATCAGTCAATATCTCTCTCTCTCTCTCTCTCTCTCTCTCTCTCTCTCTCTCTCTCTCTCTCTCACCCCTCTCTCTCTCTCTCTCTCTACTCTCTCCCTCTCCCTCCTCCCTCCCTCCCTCCCTCCCTCCCTCCCTCTCTCCCTCCCTCTCCCTCCCACTCCCTCCCTCCCTCTCCCCCTCCCCCTCTCCCTCTCCCTCTCTCTCGTATATTTGTATCACTCGTATACGCGTTCTCCCTCTCTCCCTCCCTCCCTCTCCCACTCCCCTCCCCCACTCCCTCCCTCCCTCCCTCTCCCTCTCCCTCTCCCTCTCTCCCTCACTCCTCTCCTACGATGAGCGTCGACACCGTAAATGGTGAGTGACAGCCTAATTACCAGGCTTGGATCAGCCTTGCCACCTGCGCCGCCCTGGGAATTATGGCATTAAAGGGCATACCCCACTTCGACGTCGGCCTCATTAGCGCCAGGAGGGAGGGGGGCGGGGGTTGGGGGGGTTGGGGGGGAGAGACTGATGGCCCCCACATTCACGGCGGGGAATTGTTCTCTTCGGCAGGAGGGTCTCGGCGGAGGGTCTTCGGCAGGAGGGTCTTCGGCGGGAGGGGGTTCTCGGCGGGAGGTCTTCGGCAGGAGGGTCTTCGGCAGGAGGGTCTTCGCAGGAGGGTCTTCGGCAGGAGGGAGCGGGAGGTCTTCGGCGGAGGTCTTCGGCAGGAGGGTCTTCGGCAGGAGGGTCTTCGGCGGGAGGGTCTTCGGCAGGAGGGTCTTCGGCAGGAGGGTCTTCGGCAGGAGGGGTCTTCGGCGGAGGGTCTTCGGCAGGAGGTCTTCGCAGGAGGGTCTTCGCGGGGAGGGGTCTTCGGCAGGAGGGTCTTCGGCAGGAGGGTCTTCTTCGGCAGGAGGGTCTTCTCTTCGGCACTTCGGCAGGAGGGTCTTCGGCAGGAGGGTCTTCGGCAGGAGCAGGTCTTCGCAGGAGGGTCTTCGGCAGGAGGGTCTTCGGCAGGAGGGTCTTCGGGCAGGAGGGTCTTCGGCGGAGGGTTCTTCGGCGGGAGGGTCTTCGGCAGGAGGGGGAGGGTCTTCGGCAGGAGGGTCTTCGCAGGAGGTCTTCGGCAGGAGGTCTTCGGCGGAGGGTCTTCGGCGGGAGGGTCTTCGGCAGGAGGTCAGGAGGGTCTTCGGCAGGACTTCGGCAGGGTCTTAGGGTCTTCTTCGGCGGGGGTCTTCGGCAGGAGGGTCTTCGGCGGGAGGGTCTCGGCAGGAGGGTCTTCGGCAGGAGGGTCTTCGGCAGGAGGTGTCTTCGGCAGGGTCTTCGGCGGAGGGTCTTCGGCGAGGGTCTTCGGCAGGGTCTTCGGCGGGAGGGTCTTCGGCGGGAGGGTCTTCGCGGGAGGGTCTTCGGCGGGAGGGTCTTCGACGGGGAGGGTCTTCGGCGGGAGGGTCTTCTTCGGCAGGAGGGTCTTCGGCAGGAGGGTCTTCGGCAGGAGGTCTTCGGCAGGAGGGTCTTCGGCAGGAGGGTCTTCGGCAGGAGGGTCTTTTCGGCAGGAGGGGTCTTCGGCGGGAGGGTCTTCGCAGGAGGGTCTTTCGGCAGGAGGGTTCTTCGGCAGGAGGGTCTTCAGCAGGAGGGTCTCGGCAGGAGGGTCTTCGGCAGAGGAGGTCTTCTTCGGCAGGAGGGCTTCTTCGGCAGGAGGGGAGCGGAGGGTCTTCGGCGGGGGGCAGAGGGTCTTCGGCGGGAGGGTCTTCTCGGCAGGAGGGTCTTCGCGGAGGTCTTCTCTTCGGCAGAGGTCTTCGGCAGGAAGGGTCTTCGGCGGGAGGGTCTTCTTTCGGCGGAGGGTCTTCGGCAGAGGGTCTTCGGCAGGAGGGTCTTCGGCGGAGGGTCTTGGCGAGGTGGTTGATCTCGGAGGTCCTCTGAGTCGTGGTTCCCCTTCTCCTGTAGTGTCTTGGTGGGTTTTGGTTTGTGTTTCTGTGGTGTGTTTGTTTGTGTGTTTGGTTGTCTGTGTGTCTGTGCGTGTGATTGCTTGTGTGTGAGGGTTTGTGTGTGTGTGTGTGTGTGTGTCTATGTATGTGTATTCCTCCCTCATAACTCCCCTATCCCCCAAATCCTCACAACTCCCTACTCTCTCTCATACACACACTCCCCACTCCTCTTCACAAACCCCAGTCCCCACTCCCGCCTCACAACCCCTACCCCCAACTCCCCCCTCTCACAACCCCGCCCCCATTCATTCCTTTTAACCCCCTTTACCCTCTCATAACTCCCAGCCCCCACACCTTCCTCACAACCCCCTACCCTCCTCACTCCCCTCACAACCCTCTACCTCCAACACCTTCCCTCAAAGCCTTCATGCCTCCTCACAACCCCAACCTCCTCCTCCCTTCTTCACAAGCCCCTCCCCTTACTCCCCCTCCATAACCTCCGTCCCCAACTCCCCCCACACACAACCCCAACTACCCACCCCTCACAACCCCCCCTCCCCTCAACATATTCCTCCCCTATCCCCCTCCAAAGACACTACCCCCCTCAACCACCATCCCTCCCACAACCCCAACTCCCCCCCCCCTTTACACACCCCCCCCCCAACAAGCAATTAGTTGACGAAACTCGGCGAGAAATAGGCCTACAGACGCCTAGCTAATTGCTTCAGACCGGATAATCCTTACGTCACTCAAGCTATTTACTGTACTATCCCTCAAGTGTAATATTCGACGACATATGCACGACACAACACACATATACACTATGTATATACACTGTATGTACACTATACACTATGCATATACACTACACTACACACATACACTATATATATACACCGTATATACACTATACGTATACACTACACTATATTACACACATATACAATACACTACACACATACACTATATATATACACTGTATGTACACTATACATAAACACTACACTATACTACACACATATACACCTTAAATATACACACTATGTATACACTATGCACTATACATATACACTACACTTTACTACACACATATACTCTATATATACAGTAAACATACACTATACATATACACTACACTATACTACACACATATGCACTATCTATATACGCTATACTTATACTATACACCATGCATATACGCTACACTATATTACACACATACACTATGTACATACGCTATGCATACACTATACACTATACATATACACTACACTACACTACACTTAGACACTTTTTTATAATGTTTTATCCAAGTGCAGAAGGTTAGAGATATTTTAAACGGTAGGCCTATGCGAATTACTAAATAGAAGTAAATAGACTTTTGAAATCTGTAGGCTTGGGGGAGAATAGGCCTATAAGGAACAAAACAACATTTTGTTATTGTCTATTGAATCAGTTTTTTTGTTTGTTTTTTTAATCTTAGAAACCGGAAAATGTTTTTTTTTTTTTTTTTTTTTTTTTTTTTTTTTTTTAGAAACCAGAAAATGTGTATAGATTCTAGTTATTTTTTTTAGCAAGATTTCAGGAATCAAGCTCTGTTAAAACATTTATTGTAATACTGTATTCTTCTGTATCATTTCCGCGTTGTTGTTGTTTTTTTTAACCATTTGAATAATAAATGATTGACTAATTAATCTGTCGTGTTAAGTCAAGGATTCATTAGCGGTGAATACCTTGTGAGATTAAAGTCAAAATATTTAAAAACTTTAAAAGTCTATCAATAAATGTCTCATAGATAAAAATGTATAACAATATCATATTAAAGAATTAAACATTAATATACTTTATAAAATAATTGCACAAGTATCATGAATAGTTAAATATTGTTTGAAATATTAGTCTCCCTTAGGAAACGAATAAGAACTTCTATGTCACAATGATCAGTACATTTAATAGTGTAAATAAGGGAAGTAAATAAATATATATCTTTGATCTGAGAATGTAAATCTTTCCACAAAATGTCAGACCGTTAAATGACAGAGAGAATCTCTTTCTCTCTCTTTCTTTCTCTATCTCTCTCTGTCTCTCTCTATCCCTCTCCCTTTCTCTCTCTCTTTCTGCTTCTTTCTCTCTCTTTCTCTCTCTTTTTCTCTCCCTCCTCTATCTCTCTTTCTCTCTATCTCCCTTTCTCTCTCTCTCTTTCTCTCGATTTTACGTTTTTTTTTTTTTGTTCGGTTTTATTGTTTGTTTGTTTCATATATGTTCCTGTGTCAATTTTGTGTGTCCGATTCTCAGCCTTGTGAACACAGCTTCTACTTGTCGGTTGGGTTGGACGCTGGTCATGTCTAATCTCTCGCAGTTTGTTTCCATCTTCATCATCATCATAATCACCATCACCTTCATCCTTATAATCACTATCATTCCTATTATTGCTATTACGTCTATTACCATTATCGCTACTATTCCTTACAAGTCGTTCCAGGCGTTATAAATACTAACCACCGTCCTATCGTTCACAATATTGTTCCATGTTCCATACCAGCTTCCAACCTCCAGCTACCCCTTAACCCAACCTTCCACGCTGTGTGAAGCGTCCTGGTATGATGGTATGGCGAGAACGCTGTAGTCTTGTTATGGTGGTATGTTTGTGTTATCTCCTCTCTCTCTCCGTCCCGTTGCTATTTGATGTCTGATGAATTCGTAATCAAAACAGGTAGTTAAGTTATGGATGTGTTGTTTTGGCAAAGGGATATGGGATGTGCAGCTTAGGAGGGGGTGCGTGGAAAGCTGTGTTGTTGGGTAAATAGGAAGGGAGATAGGTAGGAAGAGATAGAGATGGAGGGGGGAGGAGAGAGAGAGAGAGAAGAGAGAGAGAGAGAGAGAGAGAGAGAGAGAGAGAGAGAGAGAGAGAGAGAGAGAGAGAGAGAGAGAGAAGAGAGAGAGAGAGAAGAGAGAATGAATGATGAGAGAGAGGGCGAAAGAACGTGAGAGGAGAGAAAGAAGAGAGGGGAGAAGAAAGAGAAAAGAAAGGAGGGAGAGAGAGAAAGAAAGAGAGACACACACACACACACACACACAGAGAAAGAGAGAAGAGAGAGAGCGAAAGAAAGTGAGAGAGAGGAGACAGAGAGACAGAAGAGTAAAGGAGAAGAGAGAGAGAAAAGAAGGTGATCGAAAAGGAAGAGAGAGAGAAAGAGAAAACCCTCACCCGGCCCTGCACGAGTTTCCTTCTTTTTTTCTCTCTCTCTCTTCCTGTAGATAGACTCCCCCCCCCCCCTATAAAACTTTGGTTGATAATTGTTTCCTTTTATTTCATTCTCAAACTGACTCTTTCCATCTCTCGTTTCGCTTTATTCTCCTTTCCTCCCTATTCCTTCCATTCGTTTCCCATTCGTTTGCCGTTCATACGTATTCCTCTCCTTTTTTTACATTTTCCTTCTTTCTTTATTTCGTTTTCTTCATGTCACCTAATCTCCCTCGAAGATATGGAGGGGGGGAGGGGGGGGAGGAGAGGGTGTGAGAGGGATAGGGGGGGTGGGGGATGTAAGAGGGTGAGAGGGAGGGGGGGTGGGGGGTGTAAGGAGGGTGTGAGGGGGGTAGGGGTGGGGGGATGTAAGGAGGGTGTGAGAGGGAGTAGGGGGGTGGGGGGATGTAAAGAGGGTGTGAGAGGGGATAGGGGGGGGGGGGATGTAGAGAGGGTGTGAGGAGAGGATAGTGGTTAGAGGGCGTGACCTTCGAAAGGCATCTGACCAAAGAGAAGAAGACGAAGGCATAGAAGAGATAGACAGGGATAGAAATATAGAAACGAACTGTAGAGAGGATAAAAAAAAAAGGTCAGGGGTATTGGGGTGATATTCAGAAGGATCAGGACAAGGTCAAAGTCCACGGGATGACCCAAGCATCGACTCCGGTAGCCTAAAAAAGTCCATTAACTTCTATTCCGTGTCATTTGCTTGATGTTCCTCCTGACTTTTGCAGTTGAAGGAAGATTCCTCTTGGGCTGCAATGACCGGGAGGGGGGGTGGGTCAGATGGGGGGGAGGTAGAAAAAGGGGAGTGACAACGTATTTTTTTGTGTATGTGTGTGCGTGGTGTGTGTGTGTTGTGTGTGTGTGTGTGTGTGTTGTGTGTGTGTGTGTGTGTGTGTGTGTGTGTGTGTGTGTGTGTGTGTGTGTGTAAGAATGAATTGGGAAATCGGATAAGCAATGCCATTAATATCAGAGAAAAGAAAGGGAGAAAAAAGAAATAGATGGTTATAGACAGAGTGATACATCAATACAGAAAAAGAGAGAGCGAGAGAGAGAGAGAGAGAGAGAGAGAAGAGAGAGAGAGAGAGAGAGAGAGAGAGAGAGAGAGAGAGAGAGAGAGAGAGAGAGAGAGAGAGAGAGGAGAGAGAGAGAGAGAGAAGAGAGAGAGAGAGAGAGAGAGAGAGAAGAGAGAGAGAGAGAGAGAGAGAGAGAGAAGAGAGAGAGAGAGAGAGAGAGAAGAGAAGAGAGAGAGAGAGAGAGTGAGACAAAGAGAGAAAGATACACACACACACACACACAGAAGGAAACAGAAACACAGTCAGAGACAGAGGAAGCCAACCTAAGCATCTGCCTCAGTGACTTGGTGTTATCATATGATTCCAGGAATTTGTTCTCCTTTCCCTCGTTAACAAAGAAGGATGTTAATGAAACTTTAATTTGTTATTTTCGCGAGATGAAAGCGCGTGTGAGAGAGAGAGAGAGAGAAGAGAGAAGAGAAGAGAGAGAGAGAGAGAGAGAGAGAAGGAGGAGAGAGAGAGAGAGAGAGAGAGAGAGAGAGAGAGAGAGAGAGAGAGAAGAGAGAGAGATGGAGAGAGAGAGAGAGAGAGAGAGAGAAAGAGAGGGAGAGAGAGAGAGAGAGGAGAGAGAGAGAGAGAGAGAGAGGAGAGAGAGAGAGAGAGAGGAAGAGAGAGAGGAGAGAGAGCAGAGAGAGAGAGAGAGAGAGAAGANAGGGGTAGGGTGAGGGAGGAAGTGAGGAGGTGAGAGAGGAAGGAAGTGAGGGAGAGGTGAGAGAGGGAGGAGGGGAAATGGAGATGAGAGAGGGCGGAAGTGAGAGGGAAGTGGGCGAGGGAGGAAGTGAGAGAGAGGTGGGTGAGGGAAAACTTGAGGGCGTGACTGAAGATATAGTGGGTGCGAGCAGGGGATGGGAATAAGGGGAGTAGTGGAAGAGGGTGGGAGGTAGGAGGGGGAGGTGGGAGAAGAAGGGGAATAGGAGAGGGAGGGAGATGTTTGAAGGAGTGAGCGGAAGGGAGATGGGAAAGGGCAGGAGAAAGAGGGAAGAAGTAGGAAAAATGATGAAAGTGTAAGTATGAAGTGGGAGAGGAAGGGGGGGGGGATGAAGAGGCGGAATGGAGAGCCTTGTGGATGACGAGGGAGGTGGGAGAGATACAGGAAAGAGAGATGAAGAGGGAAAAGAGAGGATGAGAGAGGCAAGTGAAAGGGGGAGGGTAGGTAAGAGAGTGTAAGAAAATGGAGAAGCGGGAGATGGGAAAGAGGGTAAAAGAGGGAGGGAAGATAGGAGAGAAAATGGAAGGGGAGGAGGCAGAAAGAGTGATAATACTATAAGAGGAAGAGGGATTAGTGGAAAGAAAATAAAAAGAGAGTAAGCGAGAAGGGAAGGAGAAAGGAGAAAAGAGAGGGAAAGAGAGAGACAGAAGGCGAGGAGAAGGATGTGGGAATAAAAGGGAGCAGGGATAAGGTAAGGGAGAATGGAAGGAGGGAGAAGGAGATGAAAGAGAGAGAACGGAGATACGAAAAGGAGAGCGGGAGGAAAAGGTAGAAGCAGGAGGGGAAAGGAAGAGAGAGAGAGGGGGAGGGGATGGAGACTGAAGAAGAGGGGGAAACAAAATGCCAGAGGAAAAGGGAGAGGAGGAGTAGAAGAAGATTAACAGAGAGGGAGTTAGAGAGAGCCAAGGAGGAAAGCTCGAGAAAGAGCGGAAGATGGAAAATATATAGAGAGGGAGACGGACTGAAAGAAGGGAGAGAGGGAGAGGGAAAAGGAGAAGAAGAAAGAGAAAAAAGAGGGAAAGGAAAAAAGAAAGAGCGAAGGGGGAGGGAATAAACACCAGTGTTATTCCATCTTCTTCTTTCTCCCTCCATTGCCAATCTTCTATTTATTTTACATCTTTCATCATTTCTCTTCATCGCCCTTCCTTCTCATATCCCTCTCCCTCTCTCAGCTTCATCCTTCCTTCTTCCTTTTTTTCTCTCCCTACCATTATCCCTCCCCATTTTCCTATTTCCTTTTCTCTCTCTACCAACATCCTTCTCCATTCCCCCACCTCCTTTTTCCCTCTCTCTCTCTCTACAACCACCCTTCCCCGTTTCCTCCTTTTCGCTTTCTCTCTCTCTACCACCATCCTTCTCCATTTCCTTCTTCTTCTTCTGTCTTTCTACCACTATCCTTCTCTCTCTCTCTCTCTCTCTCTCTCTCTCTCTCTCTCTCCTCTCTC
>NW_020869773.1:538941-541441 GCF_003789085.1 Penaeus vannamei | reverse complement strand
ACCCCACATACCATTAAGAGAGGATGAATAATGACCCTCCCCCCCCCCCAACTACCTCCTCTCACCCTCCCCCCCCAACTTTTCCCCTTTCTACCCCCCTCTCCCCTACCCGCTGAGCCTCTCGGGGTACGTGAGGTCGAGGGAAAGTCACGACAGTGGAACAAGATGAACAGAAAAAAGAGGGGGTAAAGACACAGGGTAAGAGAGACGAAGATAGATAGATAGATCCGTTTCCCCCTTTAATCGCTCTCCTTCTCCTCCTTTCGTTTTCTCTCCCGCCCCTTCTTCTCTCTCGCTTTCTCTCCCTCTCTCTTACTCTTCCCCTCCCCCTCTCTCTCCCCTTTCCCCCTCCCCATGAACGGAACAAGAGGAGGAGAATAAAGCAGAGGAAGAGAGAGACCAAGATAGATAGATGGTTTTCTCCTTTATCCCTCTCCTTCTCTCCTTTCGTTTTTTCTCCCCCCCCCCCCTTTCTGTCTCTCTGCTTTCTCTCTCTCTCTCTCTCCTCCCTCCCCCCCCCCCCCCAGTTTATATCTCCTCGTCATCTTAATATCAATTAATGAATCCGAGAAACCCAAAGCCTCTGTCAATCCACTTTCTAATTTAAAATACTTTCTTTTTCTGTTTTTTCCTTTAATTATTATATTTCTCTTCGTTTCCTGTTCTCTCGTTTTTTTTTTTCTCTCTTTCTCTTCTTTCTCTCCCTTGGTTCATCTATATTCCTCTGTTTTATTGTCTTTTCCTTTTTCTTATTGCCACAAATAATAAAATATTTTATACACTATATTACCTAAATATATTATATTACCACCTCACTACTATACTCAGGTATCAAAACCTCTCCCTCTATCCTATAATTCACCTTATTATCATTATTGCTTTTTCAGTTCTTCTTCCTTCTCTACTCACTCTCTTCCTCACACACTTTCCAAACTGCTACACGTTCCTCTCCACTTCTCTCACCCTTCTCCTCTTCTTTTCGCATCTTCCACCTCTCCGTCTAACCTCCTTCCACTCACATTCCTCCCCCTTCTATTCCACTACTTCAGCCATTATTATTCTTACTTCTCCTTAATCACTGCCTCCACTTCTTCTTTCCTCTCCTTCCTCTCTATCACTCCTATTTTGCTCCCTCATTCCTTCTCCTTCTCCTCGCAGTCCTGCCTCCTTCTTCTACCCTTTTTCGCTCTCTTCCTTTACTTCTTATTTGCCTTCCTTCTTCCTCCTCCTGCCTCGCTTCTTCCCTTTCTCCTCCTTTTCTACCTCTTATCCCCTCCTCCCTTCATCCTCATTGCCTTCTTACCCCCTCCCCCCACGCCCTTTCCTCCCTCTCTTTTCCTCCCTTCTCTCAATACAGGGCCACTTACAGGGGCTCCTTAGCTCTCTGCTCTCAACACACGAAATTGAACAACCGGTCAGGTTGCAACGAAGCTGGTGCCCCAACGCTTGCAATACTTCAACTGCAAAATATCAATTGTTTGGGCGGGATTTGGGTCTTAGTGCCCGCAACTGTTAGGCCAAGGCAGAACTAGCTTGTCTTTGAGATGTTATTCCTTATTGAATAAGAAGTCCGTCCTTATCGAAATACGCCTTCGGGGCGTTTCCTGGACTTCCGGGTTCCCCGCACGAATATGAGGGCGGAACGAGAGAAGTCTTAAATAAATTAAAATACGGTGGGGAAAGAGGGGGAGGGGTGTAAGGGAGGGAAGGGGGTGGGAATAGATAGCCACTAGGAGAGATCAGATATACAGATACAGAGATAGATAAAGACATGGAAAGGTAGTTAGATGGGTAGAGGTATTGGGAGGCAAAATGGATAGCATACGAAATTTTACGAGGTCAGTACGTACGTTAAGATAGAGAAGCATAACGATAAGACGCGGCGGACGGTGAGGATGAGTAAGTACAGGTTAAGGTATGGTGTCAAATAATTTCGCCTGCATATCATGGGTGTAAGAAAGTAAAAATTTGTAAATTACAAAAGGTAATTAATCAAGATAACTAGACCTCAGAAATTAAAGAGACAGGAGATGAAGAAAGACCTATACAAAAAAAAAAAAAAACGACGCTATTATATTAAAACATCAACAACCAACGAAAGTAAAAAAATAGAAGAAAGTTATATACAATTCACGATAAAACTGAACAGAGACGAGATTAGAACAGGCGCCTGCAATTTGAACCACACGGCAGATCGAAGTCCTGTCTACCATGTATCATCTCACAATCGGCCGGCAACAAGAAGCAGAGAATACCGCGAACAAACACATAAACCCCAACTAATCTTTCTCACCTTGGCTCGCTCGCTAATGTATCGGGCTTTCCCTCCAGCGTTAATTTGACGAGGTAGTGGTTAATGCTTCAGTATAAATTTGAAAATTAATGCAAAGGAGCTTAAATCTCATATACGTAGATTACTTCTCTGTTCCGAATGGCGTATTGTTTTATAAGTATTCTAGTCGTGGATCGCATTTGTGCTATGTTTACTCTTGAGTTTTGC
>NW_020869773.1:536146-538519 GCF_003789085.1 Penaeus vannamei | reverse complement strand
AGAGAGAGAGAGAGAGAGAGAGAGAGGAGAGAGAGAGAGAGAGAGAGAGAGAGAGAGAGAAGAGAGAGAGAGAGAAAAAAGAGAGAGAGAGAAGGGGCAGAGGGGTAGAGAAAGGGGAAATAGACGAGTGAAGGAAGGGCGGAGGGCAGGGGGTAGTGGAAGAGGATAAGAGGGGGGGAGGGGGTGATATCGCACAGAAGGTAATCCTGCGGAGAGTGGCACCTGGGGGCACTGGTGACACCTGATGCTTATGGAAGATTAAGCCTGCCAGCACAACAGGTGTGCGAGCCAGAAGGGTCTATCGCTGCACTCCCCCCCCCCCCCCCCCCACTACTTCCTCCTGACTTAGCCTCCATTCCCCCACCCCCTCCTACCTCTCTCTTCTCCCCTCGTTCTCCTCCCCGCTGTTTCCCTCCTATCTCCTCTCTCTCCTCCTTCTCCCCTCCTCGAATGTCCTCCAACCCCCATTATTCCTTCTTCCTCCTTCTCCCCTCCTTCCATGTCCTCCTACCCTCCTCCTCCTGTTCCTTCTCCTCCTCCTCCCCCTACTTCCATGTCGTCCTACCACCCTCCTCCTCCTCCCCTCCTTCCATGACCTCCTACCCCATTATTCCTCCCTCCTCCTTCTCCCCTCCTTCCATGTCCTCCTACCACCCTCCTCCTCTTCCTCCTCCCCCTCCCCCCTCCTCTCCTCCTCCTCCTCCTCCTCTTCCTCCTTATTTCCTCTCAGTCGCCGCCTCCTCTGCCTGTGTTCGCTCGCTCTCTTTTCCCCTTTTTAAACGTTTCTGTCGGTTTATCCTCACTCTGTATTTCCTCTTTCACATTTCTATTTCATTGTGTACCTGTTCTGTATTTGCTTTTTCTTTTCTCTATATTCTTTCTTCCTCTTCCTCTATTTCTTTCCATGTACTATATTTCTTACTTATCTTTTTATTCTTTTTTTCTTTTGTGGTTTCTATTTATCTCTCTGTCCTATCTGCGTATCTCTTTCTATCTTTGATTGAATCATATATATTATACCCTTTTTCTTTCATTACTAAATCTATCTGTCAATCATTTCATATCTCTTTCAAATCAATTTACATACATTTATATAATCTATTAACCTATTTATCTGCTTCAGTGACTATGTTTATCTATCTATCTGTATATTTATTTGTTTGCCTACTTTATCACATCTTTCCTTCTCTCCTTCTTTCTTCTTATACTCCTTCCTCTCCTCACTCTAATACTAACCTATCTATCTCTATATTTGTCTATCTGTTTGTCTACTTTATCACATCTTTGCTTCTCTCCTTCTTTCTTATACCTCCTCCCTCTCCTCAGTCTAATACTAACCTATCTATCTCTATATTTGTCTACCTGTTTGCCTACTTTATCACATCTTTGCTTCTCTTCTCCTTCTTTCTTATTTCTCCCCCTCCCCCCCCCCCCTGGCCGCCCCCATCCACCCGTATCCGGAAGGAAGTCGATCCACACAGAGCTTATAATCGTGAATGATACACAATCTTGATAAAAAAACATGATATCCACAGCTCGGATAAATTCATAATTCTTCGATAACCTCGTTAGAGTGTCCCTTTTCCTCCTTATCCCCCTCCTTACCTCCCTCCTCTTCTTCTCCCTAAGTCCACCCCCCCCCCACGACTTCCTCCACCCCACCCCCCCAATTCCCCCTCTTCTCCCTAACTCACCGCCATCTTCCCTCCCCCTCCCTCTCTTGTCCCTAACTCCCCCCCCTTTTCCACCCCTCCCTTTCCGTCTAACCTCCCTTCTCCCTATCCACCTTATCCTTCCCCCTCCTATCTCCCCTATCTGTCCCTTCCCCCTCCCCCTCCCCCCTCTAAAATACCCGAAGGCCAAAGGAGTTTCAAATTCAATATCGCTATCATTTTTTTTTCTCGAATCTGAAACCCGAAACTGCTTCGTTATTGCCATGAAGCAGTTCGCCGACAGCCCTCGATAGAGCGAACACCAACAGCGAAGGGGAGGAAGTGTAGGGGAGAAGGGGGCGAATAGCGGCGAAGGGTGGGGAGAGGGGGGGAAAAATGGGGGGAGGGGGGAAGGGTAGGGGAGAGGGGGCGAATAGCGGCGACTCGATGGGGATGGGGTGGGGTGGGGAGAGGTGGGGATAGGGGAAAATGGGGGAGAGGGGGAGAGGTTCGGAGATTCGAGATTCTTTTTTTCCCGTGCTTCGGTGCTTCGTCTCTGCGCTTGTGTCACGGCTGCCTCCTGACACGCCCTTCGATGGCGGTCGCGGAGGGGATGTTCGGCCGGGGAAATTTAATAGCCGCCGGAGTTGTGAGTTGTTCCTCTTTCGTAATCAATAATCGCCGTCAAAAACCTTTTCCTCTTCCTCCTCATCGTCATAGT
>NW_020869773.1:511146-516146 GCF_003789085.1 Penaeus vannamei | reverse complement strand
ATTTTATTGTATTTTTATTGTTATTTTATTGTTTATTTTTATTTTATTGACAGATAGATTGTTAAGTACAACCAGGCAGGTTATATTTTTTATTTTGGTTTCAAAAGTTTTTGGAGAAATCTAACAGATCTTTTATCCAGTTCACTTGATAGAGGTACGATTTTGATAATGATGATGGAACAATTTATATTATCTACTGTAAATACAATTGTTCAGTTGTTCTCTATATGATTTTCCTCTCATATATATATATATATATATATATATATATTATATATAATATATATATATATATTAATATATATATATATATATGTATGTATGTATATGTATGTGTGTGCGTGTGTGTGTATGTGTGTGTGTGTGTGTGTGTGTGTGTGTGTGTGTGTGTGTGTGTGTGTGTGTGTGTGTGTGTGTGTGTGTGTGTGTCTATGTGTGTGTATGGGTATATGTATGTGTGTGTCTATGCGTATGTGTTTCCATACACATACAAACAACACACACTTCAACACACACTTCAACACATACACGCACACACGCACACGCACTCCCTCACTCACACCCGGGGCACCAAAAGCATACTAAACCGTACCAGTTTCCATTAATGACACATTCACGCATTCCTTTTGCACGGGACCTACGATGAATATGTATCAGACATGAATTTCCAAACTTACATTCACTCTCTCACTTTCCCTGCACATTGGCAATATACCTTTGCCTGTCGCGTATGAGTGATCAGTGTGTAAGTACTCTTGTCTGGTCAAGTGTAAGTACCACGCATGTTAGGGGTAAGTGTATTGCGTTTTATCGTTGCTATGTTGAATATATAAGCGTTGATGTTTGTTAATGTTAGGAGCGGAGTAATGCTCTTTGCACCTTTTTAAAAATATGTCGTCATTGTGGTGATTGCATCACACGCGATGCTGTTATTGATATTAATGCTTGGAATACCAATCAGGGTGTTAGTTATAATGATGACAATAAGGATGAGAATGGGAATAATAATAGTAATGATGATGATAATGATAATTGTAATAATGATGATAATAGTAATAATGATAATAATAATTATAAATGATAATAATAATAATGATAATAATAATAATAATAATGATAATAACAATGATAATAATAATAATAATAATGATAATAATAATAATAATAATAATGATAATATGAAAATATAATAATGATAATGATAATGAAAATACTACTAATGATGATATCAATAAAGATGATGATAATATTTAAAAGTATTAATCCAATCAAAATGAATGAACAAAATTAATAAAATTATGATTATAATGATGGTAATAATAGTAATGATAATGATAAAAGATAACGACAATAATGACAATGATGATAATGATAGTGATAAATATAATGATAATAATGATAATGATGATAATAATAATATGAAAATAACAACAATGGTAACAGTAATAATAATCATCATTTCTTTTTTGCTATTGTTATTATTGTTACTATATGTTATATTATTATTATTATTATTATTATATTAATTTATTATTATTATTATTATTATTATTATTATTATTATTATTATTATTATTATTATTATTATTATTATTATCATTATTATGATCATTATCATCATCATCATTATTATTATCATTATTATAACTGTTATCATTGATATTATTACTTTTATAATTATCACAATTATTATTTTTAGTTAAAGTAGTTGTAATTCTCATCATTGTCATTGTCATCATCATCAACATTATTGTTATTATTATTGTTATTATTATTATCATCGTTGTTGCTGTTGTTGTTCTTGTTTATTCTTTTATTATTATTGTTACTACTATTATTATTTTCATTATTATTGTTGTTGTTGTAGCTGTAATTATTATTATTATTGTTAATATTATTATCATTGTTATTAATTATTATTTATTATTATCATTGTTATGATTATTATCATTATTATTATTATTATCATTATTATCATTGTTATGATTATTATTATTATTATTATCATTATTGTTATTATTATTATTATTATTACTGTTCTTATTTTCGTTATTCTCATTATTATTGTTATCTTTATTACTGTTATTATCATTTTATCATAAATATTATTATTATCATTATCTTTATAATTACTATTATTATCATTATTAATATTATTAATTATTATTATACTACTGCTTACTACTATTATCATCATTAACATTATTATTATTATCATTTATTATTATTATTATTATCATCATGATTATCATATTCATTATCAATGTTGTTGCTGTTGTAGTTATTTTTATTATTATTATTATTGTTATTATCATCATCATCATCGTTATCATCATTTTATAATTTCATTTGTCAATGGCAATTATGATATCCTTTGTGATATCATTTGTTTTTCCTGCATTTAATTTCAATTCTCTTATCATTATATCATATCTGTCGTAATCATTGTGCTCTGTTTTAATTTACGCTAACGTTTTTGTTGTTGTTTTTTTTGTTGATGGGGCATGATTAATTATATATTTTGTGCTATACTAATTTCAGTTAATTATCTATTTGTATTTGTGTATATATCATTTTTTTCTTGAGAGAGAGAGACAGAGAGAGAGAGAGAGAGAGAGAGAGAGAGAGAGAGAGAGAGAGAGAGAGAGAGAGAGAGAGAGAGAGAGAGAGAGAGAGAGAGAGAGAGGAGAGAGAGAGAGAGAGAGAGAGAGAGAGAGAGAGAGAGAGAGAGAGAGAGAGAGAGAGAGAGAGAGAGAGAGAGAGAGAGAGAGAGAGAGAGAGAGAGAGAGAGAGAGAGAGAGAGAGAGAGAGAGAGAGAGAGAGAGAGGAAGAGAGAGAGAGAAAGAGAGAGAGAGAAAGAGAAAGAGAGAGAGAAGAGAAAAGAAGGCAATATTTCGAAATGACACGAGAATTATTTCTTACATTTTTATATGATCCTCAAATTTTACTTCAGCCAGCTCTTATCTCCATTAGATATAGTAGCAATACTATAATTACAATTCCATTTACCATCAACTTGATATCCTGCTAATCTATTAACTTTATCCTTTAATACCAATACCAGTTAGCGTCGCCATGAAACTTAACTAATTCTACTTATAAAGCATAAGAGACTGGAAAGAGAGATTACTAAGTATATTTCGAAATATAATATTCATCATAATATCATATCATCACAAAGGGTCATTATGAGAAAATTAATCACTTGAATCGACGTCGTTTTTAATAGATATCATTATTACAACGGTTATGTCATCACATACTATGATTATGAAGATGGTTTTCATTTATTCATTATTTTCACAACAAAATTACCAGGAATCGTTAATACTATTATTATGCTCATTAGGGAAAAAAACATCCATTGATAACTATCATTTGCATTATAATCCTTTCATCATTAACATCATCATCATCGTCATCATCATTATCATCCTCATCATCACCATCATCGTCATCATCATCATTATCATCATCATCGTCACCATTATCATTGTCATCATGATCATCGTCATCATCATCATCGTCATCCTCATTACAGCGAAATCATCCTCATGGTCATAGATAAAATCATCGCTCTCAAAGTCATTGAAATACAAATTTTCATCCCCTTAGGAACACCATTAGACGCCAAACTTCATCACCATTATTGCAACGAGATCATCACCAACACCATTAAAACAGTATTATCATCATCACAATAATCATAACCGTCAGCGCTGATTTTCCGAATCCTTATCAACCTCATCACATACCAGCTCTCGTAGTCATCACAACGAAATCATCATCACGACAAAATCATAACTATCATCACAAAAGTCCTAACTATCGCTAATTTTGTTCAGTCGCAAAGAAAGGAGTAATTAGCTATTTTATTGCCAACGACATCACGCATCCATCACCCTCATCATCATGACAAGATCATCATTATCATCATCACAAAAATCCCAAAATTCTTCAGAAAATAACTAATTTCTAATTTTATTGCCAAAGATCAAACCTCATCTTTGCAAACAGATCATCACTCATTCCCAAAATATTAATACAATATATATATATATATATATATATATATATATATATATATAAGTAGATAAATAGATACGCAAATAGATATAAAATTAATTGTTTCCTCCTCTCTCGTTTCCCGTTGGCGCGGCTGTTCTTCCCGCCGGCCGTCATCCCCGATTCCGCCGTTTTATCGGGATCACATAACGGAACCTTAGTCTATTCATGTCTATTTTCCAGCCGCCCATGTCGCCGCCCGAACGCAGACTGGCGGGCGGGAGACATCATACGGCGTTGGCGTAAATGAACCATGGCAGATAAGATAAAATGAACAGTCAGTTCTCAAAGGCAAAGAGAGAGAATGTCGCGTGGAGTGTGCGGAGCGGCTGCTGGGAGCGGGCGCGCGGCAGCCATTTTTGGTGCGGTTGCCGTTTGATTTATTTTCATTTTCTTTTTGTTAATATTCTGAGGATTATTCTTGATCTTGATTTATATTTTCGTTTTATTGCTGTTTCTGATACTGTTATTACAATTCAAAGTCACCGATACGCATTGTTATTAACATATCATCGTAATTATTTCTACTATTATTATTACTGTTGTTATTATTAGTTATCATCATTGCTGTTGTCATTGTTATCAATATCGTTGTTATTATCATTGTTGTTATTATTGTTATTATTATTACTTTTCTTATAATTGTTATCATTTTTGTTATTATTATTATCATTAATATTATTATAACTATAATTATCATCGCCATCATCATCATCATCATCATTAACATCATTACATTTATTATAATATTTATCATCGTCATCATCATCAATCACTATCATCAACAATACTATTATTATTATTCCTACATATATAATAAACATTATAATAAAAGAAAAGATATATATAATGATAATGTGAATGACGTTAATTATAATAATAGTAATATTAATAATAATGATAATGATAATAATATTAACAATAATATAATACAA
>NW_020869773.1:486146-488646 GCF_003789085.1 Penaeus vannamei | reverse complement strand
AATTCATTTTGTTCTCTCTTCTGTCTGTCTGCCTCTCTCTCTCTCTCACTCTCTTTCTCTCTCTCGCTCTCTTTCTCTCTCTCTCTCTCTTTCCAACTATCCTCTAGCTTTACCTGTCTCTCCCCAACTGACTCGGCCTGTTCCTCTCCCTCACCTAGTACCTCCTCTTTCACTCTCTCCCCGTCTCTCTCTCTCTGCCTCTCTCTCTCCCTCTCTGCCTGTGCGCCGACTCCCCTCGCCGTCCCTCTCTCTCACTCTCTCTGGCCGGGCTTGATCTAGGCAGCGGGTGTAAGGGTGGGACGCCCCGACTGTCGTTCAGTGTGCGGTGCAGCGCGACAGGGGTGAGAGTTCCCTCGCGCGGTCCCTCTCGCCACGGCCGACCTTCAACACATTTCCCATCGCTCTCTCTCTCTCCCCTCGATTCCCCGACACCGGCTTTTCACCCTGGGTCGGAAACCGGTTGTTATTTTTTTTTTTCGTCAACACCCCTTAAGATCAGCTGTCGACTCCACGACCCAGCACAGCAGTTCTTGCCCGGCACACGACACCACGAACGTATCTCCGCGGTCGCCGACACCACCAGCAAGAATCACCTGATACGAGGTCAACACCTTTGACCTTATCAACGTCGGTTCTGTCGCTTTGTTCCTTCAGCTCCTCCTCTTCCACCCATCTCTCATCGTCGTCTCCCGTGTCCCTCCTTCCGCCACGCACCGACACACCACGCAAACAGTCTCTCTCGCAACGCCAGTCACCGTCGTCTTCGTCATCGTCTCCGTCGTCGTCGTCGTCATCTCCGTCGTCGAGAGTTCGTGCTGGTCGTCCCCTAGAGAAGTAAGGCAAGGAGGCGGACGGCCCACACACGGCGACGAGCGAACGGCTTCGTGGTGAGCTAATTGATAATTTGAGGCTCCTGTTCTCTCTTTCTATCGGGCCATATGAACGTTGTTGCACCGGACAATTGCCAGGCTTGTATGTCCCTATATGTGTCATGCACAGAGACCAAGCTTTGTATATATATATTTTTTCTTAATGGTCACAAGGGGAAATCATATTTCTTAGAGGCAACAGTTTCTTAAAAAAAAAAAATCCTTACCTTAGCGCTTTGATTCACCTCCGACACTTTGCTGGTTTTGCCTTGATATTGTTTCCCCGAAAGTGACGCAAGAACGCTTTTAAAACGGACCTAAACTACCCGAAGGCTTGATAACCAAACCCTGTCCTAAACCTGTGAATGAAAACTCGGCGGTCACAGTATACAAAAAAACCTACAGACATATTTTACAAAGAACCGTCAGTTAACGGCCGATCATTATCTTTAAAAAATAGTAAGACACACATGTAAGATAATTGTAATAATAACAGCCATAAACCTAGAAACACAACCAACAGTTTATGTGATAGCAACATACCTCAAACAATTCTTAAAAAAGAGAATACCCAAGTCCTTTTAAATGATATATATGTAAAACATCCCCAAGAAACCCCATCAAAAACAAAAACAAAAAAAATCTTCAAGAATTCCTTCGCATCTCCAAGAACCCAGGTGTCGAGTTCAGAAGAAACAGCTCTTCAAGCAAGCAAGCAATCTAAGGAACAAAAAGGGAGAAAAAAGGAAAAATCGGAAACTAACACAAGGAAAGAAAGGAGGCTTGTCCAATCGCGGGAGGGGGAGAGAACCACATCGCCCCCCCCCCCTCATTCCACCTGTCAGAAAACCTCCACAGGTGATTTCTGTGACAGCAAGAAGAGTTGTGAGACACGGCCGTCCTCCGAGATACCTCATCCACCCCAGCATCGACCTCACAGAAGAAGCAGAAGAGAGAGAGAGAGAGAAGAGAGAACAAGAAGGAGCTCTGAGTTTAATCTTCAGTTCGAGGTAAATGTCACGATTCCTTAAGACATTCGGTGTCTAACTTGCACTTTTTTCTCTATCGTTCGGTCTTTTTATTTGTCTGATTCGGTGACTTCCTGAAAATCTAAAAAAAAGACAATAACGGTGTTAATTTACTTACGCAAATCCCTCATTTATTTTTCCACTTTATTTTCACATTCCCTGCCATTTGTTCCAAAGTGTCACGTTTCTTTTGAAGTACACAATTCGTTCTTTCACAACCCTTTGAAGTCACACGAACGGCGGTGCGCGGGCGGGTCTCTCGTTCGCGTACAGTAACAGCAAATCATCACCTTTTCATTACCTTCAGCGCAAAGTAAAGTTTTATTTGCTTCAGCTCATTTTCTTGAGTGGAGATGACGAGAGTGATGAATTGTTGTTGTTTTTTTTCTGTAGATATGTTCCTCTTAGATGTGTTTCCTCTTTGTTTTAATGTTTTAAATTTTTGAAGGTAAGGTTATGTGACTTATGTGTGTTTCTTTTTTATATGATGATATTATTGTGTATGTGTATTTAGGTGTTTATTATTATATATTGTCCTGCTACCAACTCAAACTGCGTTATACAGATTTTAATGGTATTTACAGATGTTATTTAATGAAGAAA
>NW_020869773.1:476146-478646 GCF_003789085.1 Penaeus vannamei | reverse complement strand
CTCTCTCTTTCTCTCTCTCTCTTTCACTCTCTCTCTCTCTTTTTCTCTCTTTTTTCGTACTCCATTTTTCGTGGAATGATGGTGGGTGATAGAGGGAGGGTATTTGTTTTCTTTTTCCTTTTTAAGTTTTTGTTTTCTCTCTCTTATTTTCAATGTATTTTCTTCTGTGTCTTTTCTCTTAGTCTCTGATATGTTTTTGATTATTCTTGTTTTTTTTTAAGGTGTCTATCCATTTCTCTATCCATCATTCCTTTCAGTCCCTCTCCCCTCTCTTCCTCCCCTCCCTCTCACTCTTCCTCTCTTTCCTGCCCTCCATATCTCTCTTTCTCCCTACCTTCCTCCCTTCCTCTCTTTCTACCGCTCGCTCCCTTTATGCCTTCATTCCCCTCCCTCTGCCTTTCCTTCCTTCTCTTTCTCCCTCTCATCCTCCATCTCCCTTTCGCTTTCCTACTCTCTCCCTCCTCCCACCTATTCTAATTTTTCGTCCATCTCTTTTTCCCTCTCCTGATTCCTCCTCTCCCCATTCTTTCTTTTATACTTTTATTTTTACTCTCTCACATTCCCTCCCATTTTTCCTCTGTTCTTACCCTCCCTTCCCTTATCTTCCCTCTCACCAGTACTTCCCCATCCACCTTCCCTTCTCTCTCTCTCACTTTCCCTTTCCCTCCGTCATTTCATTCCCTCTTCGCCTCCTTCACTCCCTCCTAGTCTCAATTCCCTCCTCCCAGTCTCCATTTGGGGGCTCCCTCCTCTTCCTTCTCATCTCTGTTCCCTTCTCATCCTGTCTCCTTCAATTCCCTCCTTCCGATCCTTCGTCTTATCTCCGTTCCCACCTCTCCCTGTCTCCTTTAGTTCCTTCCCTCCCTCCACGACTCCGTCCCTTCTCTCCGTGTCTCCGTTCCCTCCTCCCGCGTCATTCAATCTTCTTTCCCTCCTCTTTCTCCCTCCCTCCCTCCCTCCACGTCTCCGTTCCTTCCTCTTTCTCCCACCTTCTCTTACTCCCTTAATTTACTCCCTCCCTCCCTTCGTTCGCTCCCTCCCTTAGTTCCCTCCCTCCCTCCGCGTCTCCGTTCCTTCCTCCTTCTCCCTCCTCCTTAATTTACTCCCTCCCTCCCTTCGTTCGCTCCCTCCCTCCGCGTCTCCTCCTTTCCTCTTCCCTCCCTCGTCCCTCCCTCCCTTAGTTCCCTCCCTCCCTCCACGTCTCCGGTCACTCTCTGGTCGTTTCCCCGCGGTGACTTTGATCCTTCGCTTCCCCATCACGACGACTAATGACTGCCAAGATCTGACTTGCAAAATCACGACTCTCTCTCTCTCTCTCTCTCTCTCTCTCTCTCTCTCTCTCTCTCTCTCTCTCTCTCTCTCTCTCTCTCTCTCTCTATCATCTATCTATCTATCTATCTATCTCTATCTATCTATCTATCTCTTCTGTCTGTCTGTGTGTTTCCGTTTCCCTCTTTTTATTTCTCTCCCTTCACCCTCTCTCTCTGACTGTCTGCTCTCTCTCTCTCTCTGTCTGTCTGTCTGCTCTCTCTCTCTCTCTCTTCTGTCTGTCTGTCTCTCTCTCTCTCTCTCTCTCTCTCTCTCTCTCTCTCTCTCTCTCTCTCTCTCTCTCTCTCTCTCTCTCTCTCTCTCTCTCTCTCTCTCTCTCTAGAAAAGATGATAATGATAATGATGATAATTATGTCTGGTTGATAATTTGGTTAAGGGTAGGGGAAAAGGGGTGGGGTAGGTGAAGGGATAATTAGATTTGGTTGAAGGGTTAGGGTTAGGGGGGGAGTGTAAGGTGGCAGGTGAAGGTGCTAATTATAATTACATTTGGTTGAGAGGGAATTAACCGGCAGGTGGAGATCTCGAAAGGAATTAGGGATGGTAGAAGATCAGGTGAGCCTTAGGTGGTAAGGTGGCTTTAATAATGATAGGGTCCGGGTTGATGAAACTGAGGGTGAGGTTAGGGGTTAGCTGGTCTGATTGGGGGGGGGGTGAGGGGGGGTTGAATGGATTATGATAATGATGATAATGATAATGATAATAATTATGATAATGATAATAGTAATAATTATGATAATGATAATGGATATGATACTGATGATAATGATAATGATAATAATGATAATGGTAATGATAATAATGATAATGATAAAAATTATGATAATATGATAATAATAATTAGATGATATTATTATCATCAACATTATTCATTTGATTATCTTTACCAGAATGATAAGAGATGAATAGCTTCTAGTGGGGGTTAGAGAAAGTGATAATGATAGAGATGATTATGATAAGTGATAAAGGCTGAGATAATGATGACAATGAGGATAATTAACAAAGTGGTATAGATGTTATTTGAAACAGTAGCCGTGGCATCAGTTATGGAAACCAAATACTGAAATGATAATGAAATTGATAATTATATATTTGATATTCGTACCTGTCATCATGATCTTTATTATCATTATCATAATTATCAAGAGGATAATTACTATCATAATTATTATTG
>NW_020869773.1:464492-467175 GCF_003789085.1 Penaeus vannamei | reverse complement strand
GTTATGTGTTTTGTGTAATCCTTCTATTTGTTGTTGCTTTTTTTCCATTATTATTCGTTTATCCTTCGTTTCGAGTTTTTTTCTGAGTCCTACTTCTCGTTCTTCCCTCCTCTTTTCTTCCTTCTCTCTTCCTCTCTGTCTCTTCTCCTCTTTATCCATTCTCTCCCTCCTCCATATCTTGCTTTCCTCACCTCATCTTTTTTCTCCTCCTCCTCATTTTAGTCCTTATTATCATCATGATGATTATTATCCTCCTCTTCCTTTTCCTTCTTTTTTCTACTCCTACTCCTCCTCCTCCTTTCCTTCTTTTTCTTTCCTTCTTTTCCTCTCCTTCTCCTTCTCCTCTCCTTCTCCCCCTCCTCCTCCTCCTCCTCCTCCTCCTTTTTCCTCCTCTTCCTCCTCTCCTAAAAGAAAAAAAAGGAGGAAGAAAGACAAAGTAAGAGAATAGGCAAAACCAAGAAACATGAAAGTGAAATACAAGGAAATGGCTTTCAACATTGGACTCTGCATTTCTATACCTGGTCAATAAAACTATATGAACTAATCTTAGAATTTCGGTCGAGTTGCAAAGGTGATTCAGAAATTTCCAAATAGAAAGGGCACTTGGTCTGATAGAGGGAGAGAGATGCGAGAGATAGCTAGATAATGCGTGGTTATGCACGGGCAGAAATAGATTGATAGATAGGCAGAGAGAGAGAGAGAGAGACAGAGAGGGGGGGGGGAGGGAGGGAAGAGAAAAGTGAGAGAGAGAAAGGAAGAGCAACAGACAGAGAGAGAAGACAGAGAAGATGAAAAGATAGAAATAGAAAGAGGGGAAAGAGAAATAAAGAAAAGGCATGAACTACAACCCAAAGACAGAATGAGGAATGCATGCTCGCAAAGACACGAATAAAAGATGGAATAGAAAAAAATATGAGATACATAGATAGAAAGAGCGCGCGAAGAGAATACAAAGGATAAATACATATATAGTTTTATTGACTGTCCCTTTTCGTATATAACCGCCAGGAGTTATTTCTGTAGACCTCAAAAGGCCTACAAACTAAACCAGCTTGCCGCTTTATGAAAGAATTTCGAAAAGCTAAATTCCTTTTTTCTCTGTTTTCTTTTTTCTCTCTCTTTTCCTTTCCTTCTCCTTTTATGTCCTTCTCCTCTTCTATTTCGTGTTTTTTTTTTTCTCTGTTTCTTTTTCTTCTTTTTTAATTCTTTTTATCTTCTGTTTACTTTTCCTTCGTGTTCTTTCTTTCTCTATTTCTTCTTTCTTCTTCTTCTGTTCTCCTCCTCCTGCTTCTTCCCCCGCCTCCTCTTCCTCCTCTCCCCCCCTTCCCTCTTCTCCCTCCTCCTCCCCATCCCCCTTCCCCCCTTCCCCCTTCCCCCTCCTCCTCCTCCTCCTCATCTTCCGTCTTCATCTAATTCATTTTATCTTCCTTTCATCCTTATTCCCATTCCCACTTACCGCAAACGAAAATAGAAAAGCTGAATTGAATTAAGTGTCATGACAATATGAAATTCGTCAATGGAAGGTTATTTTGGGCGCCTTTCTTGCCTTCTTGTTGTTCATCCGATATTTTTTTCCTTTTTTTCTTTTTTAATTCTCTCTCTCAGTTATTGGGTTTCATTTATTACATATCCGTATCTTTCCCCTTCATCCTCTTTCTTCTCCCCTTCTTCTTTTTCTTCTTTTTCTTCGTCTCCTCCTACTGCTTATTATTATCACCATTCTCCTCATTATTATTCCTGGTAGTTCGTTCCTTTCATCAAATATTGCCTGATTTTCCTTTGTTCATTTCACCCATGTATCTCTCTCTCTCTTTATTTCATTTAGAATTGATGATGAAAAAATGACTTATAATGAGGATGATTATTTATGTTTTGAAGCTTTTGATCATTCTGACATAATAATGACACACAAAATACTGAAATGATAGAAGAAAATATAATAGTAAAAAAATAATAGTAATCATGATCATAATGATAACACCCGTAGTAGTAATAATAATAATAACATCATATCAAAAGCGATAAGACAAGATAAATTAACAACAAATAAAACCACGATACAAGTAATGAAAATAGAAAAGAAAACAAACAAACAAACAAAATCTAATGAAACCATACCAAGATTTTCAATTAAGACCTTTAAAAGACGCTGCCTGGGGTTTCAAAGGTGTTAATTCCCTTCTCTCTGCCTTCACTATCTGAGCGCATTGTTGCCTGCCGTTTTATTTATGAGGATCTACGGTATTGTCGTTATTTTGTTATCATTATTTGATTGTTATCATCATCATTATTTCTAGTAGTAGTAGTAGTGGTAGTATATTATGATGATGAGTGTTATCATTATCATTATCATCATCAATCATCAATCATCAATCATTATTATGATGATGATGATGATGATTATTATTGATATATCAATATCTTGAAAATTATTGTTATAAATATTATTATTATTATGAATATTATAATTTCTTTCAGCTGATATTATTATCATTATTGGCATGTTTACGAGTATTGTTTTATTACCTTTTTTTAAGTGTAATTGGAGAGAAACGGTAATAATAGTGATAACGGTGGTGAGAATGGGATGGTGTTGGTCGCATATCAAAAATCCAAAATATTCCAGCTCCTCCTACCTATCATTAATACCACCAGCGTCAATTTTACAATCACTGCCATTACA
>NW_020869773.1:454492-459492 GCF_003789085.1 Penaeus vannamei | reverse complement strand
TCATTATCATTATTATTTTTTTTATTGTATCATTATCTTTATTATTATCATTATCAATATTATATTATTATTATTATTATTATTATTATTATTATTATTATTATTATTATTATCATTATTTTATTATTATTATTATTATTATCATTATTATTATATTACTATTATTACTATTATCATTATCATTATTATTTATTATTATTATACTATTATATTATTATTTATTATTATTATTATTATTATTATTATTATTATTATATTATTATATTATTATTATTATTATATTATTATTATTATTTTGTAGGTTCAGAGTAGAGTCTTTTGGTTTATCTTCTCATTTGCATTTTTCTGTTCTTCCCGTCCACTTATTATGATAACGATAAAGGTAATTATGACAAGGACGCAAATAAGTAATAGTGATAATGATAGTAACAACGATAAGAATAATGATAATAAATGATAATATTTTTAATAATAATCAAATGGTAAGGATGACGATAATCAGAATGAAAATTATGATAATGATGATAGGTAATGATAAAAAAATAATGTTAATAATAATCATGCTAATAATAATCATGCTAATTATGATGATGATGATAATAATAATGATGAGAATAACAACAAAGATAATAATCAAAGTGATAATAAAGATCACAATTTATGAAGATAATGACAACTTTACTCACTTTAAGTTTTCGATAAGCAAGGCAATCCATCTCCCCCTCTCCCTCTCCAGTGCCCCAGCGCCCCCAGGGGAGAGATACAAAGTTTATATTATCAGTCAATTTTCGGCTTCATAAATTAAGAGATATGGATCTCGTCCTCGAAAGGAAATGAGGGAGAGGAGCTTGGAGGATGAGGTCTTCGAGGAGATGAGGGAAGGAGAGGGTGAATTTTGTCATTTCTCAGCCTATGACAGCGCTGCGGAGGTCCTTGTTCTCTCTCTCTTTTATCTTCTCTTCTCTCTGTTTCTTTGTGTTTTTCTTTTTTGTCCTAATTCTTTTTTCTCTCATTATATTTTCATTTTCGTTTACTTTCCACCTAAAAAGATATATCGACGGGTTTTTCCTTCTTCTTTTTCCGTTACTTTCTCCTCAACTCTTCCTCTTCTTCTCATTTTCCTATTCTTTGGCTTATCATTTCTTTCTATTTTTTCCCAGTTCTCCTCCTCCTTCTTCGAATTCCTTAGTTGGTCTCATCCTTTATCGGTTTTTATAGGTCTTATCCCTTTCTTGAAATTTACCTCGTCCCATCTGATAATCTTTTCATTCTTCTTCTTTTTTCTTCTTTGCTTCCTTTTGTCCAAATTTATCTTCCCAGCTTTTATCTTGCATTCCTCCATTTTCGAAATTACTCCCTCATTTTCGCTATGATCTTTGTTGCAATCTGGGCTAACTGTTCCATAAAAAAAATGTTTTCTGACTTAGCTAATACCTTACGCCAGTCAATGTTCTTGATTTTGTATTAATGTTTTGTATGAATGATCAATATCGAATTTCTTCGTAAATATTTGTGCGTCAAAACAAAGTACCTGTAATGAACTGGAAATCGAAAGTCTCATTAGGAAAAAAGTTGGTAATAAATGTATTTATATAACGGAGCTGTTCGATACAATAACTCAGAGAGAGGGGGAGGGAGCAGAGAGAGGGAGGAGGAGAGGGAGAAGGAAGAGAGAGGGAGAGAGGAGAGAGGGAAGAGGGAGGAAGAGAAGGTTAGAGGGAGAGAGGAGAGAGGAGGGAGAGAGAAGAGAGACAGAGACAGAGAAAGAGACAGAGAGAGAGAGATAGAGAGGAGAGAGACAGAGAGAGAGAGAGAGAATGAGATAGATAGATAGATAGAGAGAGAAGAAAAAACCAAGGCAAAGACATAAAACAAAGTAATAACCCAACACAATAAACTATCATTACCTCGCCAAAAAAAAAAAAAAAAAAAAAAAAAAAATAGAATCACGCCAGTAATTCACTCTCTCGTTCTCGACTCCAAGCCAATTTTCACGGTTCCGAACGATGCCGAGGTGTCATTCAAGTCCTCGTCGCTTTTCACGGAACGGAACGCGGGCTGCACAAGAGACGAAGATGAACAGAAGGCTGAGATTAAGAGACGCCATTCCGAGATATATTCTCAAGGTAGTAGAGACACCCAGACGATATCACGAGGATGGTTATTAAAAGTTAATACCCGGAAAATGGTGTTCGTATCGCATGTCTTGGTGCTGGGGGAAGGTTGATATGAGATGCGGACATGTAGGCTTGAGGTGCTGGGTTGACTGGGGAAGGGAGGAAGAGGGAGAGAGTAGGAGAGAGAGAGAGAAGGAAGGGAAAGGAGGAAAGGGAGGAAGAGAGAGAAGGGGGAAGGGAGACAGAGGGAAAGAGAAGAGAAGAGAAGGAGGAGAAGGATGAAGAGAGAAGGAGGGGAAGGGAAGAGGAAGAGGAGTGAAGGAGGAGAGAAGGAAGGGAGGAAAGAGGGAGGAAAAAGAAAGGAAGGGGAGGGAGGAGAGTGGGAGGAAGAGAGGAGAGAGATGAAAGAGGAAGAGAGAGAGAAAGAAAGGGAGTGAAGGAAGGAGAAAGAGAGGAAAAGGAAGGAGGGAAGGGGAAAAGGGTAAAGGGACAAATGCAGGCGAGAAGGGGATAAAGAGAGAGGCACAGGGAAAGGATGAGTAAAGGGTGATAGGATTGGTGGGAGAAAGACAGACAGCGAGAGAGAGAGAGAGAGAGAGAGAGAATGAGAGAGAGAGAGAGAGAAGAGAGAAGAGAGAGAGAGAGAGAGAGAGAGAGAGAGAGAGAGAGAGAGAGAGAGAGGAGAGAAGAGAGAGAGAGAGAGAGAGAGAGAGAGAGAGTCAGACAGTCAGAAAGACAGACAGTCATAGAGTTATAAAGACAAGAAACATAGTTCCCGACCAAGTAACATACACAAAAGGACTCCATGGCCTAATAGAGACAAGGAATATGGACGAAAGGGTAGATACAGAAAATGAAACGATAGGCAAAGAGGAAAAGGAGAAATAAAGAAATAAGAGAGAGACATATAAGAAAAAGTTATCCTGTTCCTTGCCATGGAAACCGTCTGATCCTACGAGTATAAAAGGCATCCAATTACTCAAAAGTCCCTCTACACGATGGCGGAAGAGGAGGAAGGGAGGATAAAGGGAGGGGGAGGAAAGGGGAAGAATGGAGAGGAGGGAAGGGAGGTGGGAGGGAAAGGGGAAGAAGGGAGGAAGGGAGGTGGGAGGGAGGAAGGAGGGGAGGGAAAGGGATGGGAGGAAAGGGGAAGGAGGATAAAGGAGGAGGGAGGGAAAGGAAGAAAGGAGAGGAGGGGAGGGGGAGGAGAAGGGAGGTGGGAGGGAAAAGGGGAAAAAATGGGGAGACTGGAGGTGGGAGGGGAAAAGGGAGAGAAAAATATAAGGAGAGAGGAAGGGAGGGAAGATGGACAGGAGGAAGGAAGGGGGGAAGTTAGGAAAGGAGGGAGAGGGAGGAAGGATAAGCGGAAGGAAGGGAGGGAGAGGGAGAAGGAAAGAGGGAAAGAAGGAAGAAGGGTTCTAAGGTAAGGAGGACAGGTGGTAAGGAGGGAGGCAGGGTAAGAAGAAGGGAAGGGAGGCAAAAATGAGAGGAGGAAAGGAGGCAAGGGAGTGAAAAAGAGAGGAAGAAGGGAAGGAAAAAAATTTGAGAAGAGAAAGGAAGAAAAGGGAGGGCAAAGATAGAGGAGGAAAGGAGCAAAGAGAAGGAAAATATAGGAGGAACGGAGAAAAAAGAGAGGAGGACGGGATGGATGGAAAGGAAATGAGAGAGGAGGAAGGGGAGAGAAGAGAGGGAAAAAATTATGAATAAGGAAGGAAAAGAGGGAAAAAAGCGAGGAGAAAAGGGATGGAAAAGAAGGAAATGAGAGAGAGGAAGAGGAAGAGAGAGAAAAAAAAAATATGAGAGAAGAGGAAGGAGAGAAAGAGAGAGGAAAAAAAGATATGAATAAGGAAGGAAAGAGATGGATAAAAGCAAGGAGAAAGGGATGGAAAGAAGGGAAATGAGAAAAGAGAGAGGGAAAAAAATAGGAAGAAGGAAGGAAAGGGATAAAAGGAAAATGTAGATGGACATAGAGGATTCGCTTGTGTGTTCTGTCCTAACGGCGGGACCTTCCGGGCTAACTCTTACAGGCTCTTTGTATTTTTTTCTTTCTTTTTTCTTTTTATCTTTTTTTTTTCTATTTCACATTTGTGATTTTTGACCAGAGAGAGGGGAGTGTACATATGGATTTTTCCTTTTCGTTTATTTTTTTTTTATACACACACAGGGATATGTACAAATGTATGTGCAGACAGGGAGACACATACACACACACACATAATTGCACAAACTCGCCCATAGATAAATACACACTCACAAGCACACGCAAACACACACACATACGCACACACGCACATCTACACATACACACACACACAAACATACAAACAAACACAAACACAAAACACAGACACATCCCACACACACACACAAACATACAAACAAAAACAAACACAAACACGCACACATGCGCACACACAGACATACAAACACAAACACAAAAATAAACACAAACACATACACACACACATCTGCACACACACAAACACAAACACACACACACACACACACATACACATACACAAACACACACAAACACACACAAACACAAACAAACACAAACACAACACACACCAAAAGCAAACAAGTACACGCGCGCGCACCAGAGCACACAGACCATACAGCCCCTTGTAGCCCGGCCCCCGAGGCTATCTTTATCTGTACAGCAGCGCCATCGCATCTCGAGCGTTTTAAAGTAGCAAGTTAGTGCGGGCGCCCTCCGATGACGTCATCACCGCAAAAGGACGCCCACAGCTCCTCACAGACCGGCGTTCTCGATTTTCCGTGGGGTGGGGTGGGCGGGTGAGGCGTGAGGGAGGCAGGGGAGGGTTTGGAGTGTTGGAGGCGATTGGAGGAGGGGGGGGGTGGGTGGGAGAACGAGGTTAG
>NW_020869773.1:444492-449492 GCF_003789085.1 Penaeus vannamei | reverse complement strand
TGTTACCGATAGGAGACCACCAAATGTGCAGAGAGCTGAGTGATCGAATTATGAAGCTATGAAGATAAGACGATATCATGTCCATATGATGCCGACGATGACAGGTTTAAAACTGTGGAGAGATTTGAAAGACAGACAAGCGATCGAGATGCAGAGAAGGAGAGAGGGACGTGTAAGACGAGAAAGAATAGAGAAGCTCCAGGCGATGCACACCACACTTTGTACCAAACTTCAATGAACCGAGAAGATAATAGGTTCATTTAAACCAATAAATCCGTTCCGCAGATTCCCTTTTCAGAAATCCCATTGACAATGCTTGATGCATCGGAATCAACGACACTTCTTATGAAAGGAGCAATGATAGGACCGCAAGCGAGACCCGGCAGATCACCAGCACGAACACGAAACTCGAAGGCGCTAGAGATGAGCGAGTAGATAATATGAGAGCAGTCACGCAGAGGGGAGATTGAGTCGCAGGAGTTGGAGGCTGCACGGTATGCGTGGAACGCGAGTATAGCAATGAGGTAGAGTATGGAATGGGAGAGAGAGAAGAGACGGACCCCATAAGTACAAGGAGACAAAAAATAGGCAAATAGACACACAAAGGACGAAACAAACGACAGACACAAGCAAAGCGTACACCCACAGGACCGATAACTAAACAGACAGACACGAAGCAAACAGCAACACCACAAACGACAACAGACAAAGCACACATAGACAAACAAGACACACCAACGAACAAACAGCACACACAAACAAAAACAGACACACACAAAGAAAACCAAAAACACTGACAACCCTACAGACCAGCGAATACAGATGCCACCGGGTAGTTGCTGCCGATCCCAACAACAAACTACGTATTCACCACCTTACACAACACACAAACAGACAAGACAGGAAGGGACGAATACCACAGCACAGAAACTCACAACGTCAGAGGAACACTAGGAACCCGACCAACATCCACGGCAAAACAGAAGCAAGACACACAAACAGACACACAGACAGAATCGGAAAAACACCACGTGACTGCATGCAAGTAAGGACCGAACCCAGGACGGAGGACACCACATCAAAGAACACGGCATTACAATACGGACCACACCACAAACAGACCGAAATAGCAAACCGAATTCAGCAAACTTGCGTCAACGAACAAACAGACACTTCACCACCCACCCTTCGCAGCATTAGCACATCGCACCGCCCTTGCCCCACTCCACGAAGTCACGCGGCGTTATGGAGAGTCGTTCGTAGCGAGGGTCGATGGTCAAGACACAGGGAATTCCGAGCAATCCGACCTGCGCTGAGCGCTCGCAGGCACACTCGCCCGCTGAAGGCTAACCAGCAAAATCCAATTCTATAGATAGCCAGGCGTCCGCACGCCGGCGGCCCATAAATAGTGTCCGCGAGTCAAGAAAGGTCGTAATATTAAGGAGCCTCCAGACCATAATGACATGGATATGGTGAGATTACGCGGTTTGGAAGAGGCCTTCTTATCCGAACTCGACCTGAGCCCTCAGCCTATGATATGCCATCCTGGTGGAAGGAGATGCTGGAAGGACCCGCGCGCACAGCCCCGAAAGGGGCTGTAGGCGGAGGTGCACTTGACGTCCGTCAGGTGCGGGCTGAGGGCTTTGTCTAACCCCGAACAGATCGGGGGGGCAGATTCTCGGGCCAGGGGGAGAAAGGCAAATTCTGTGGTCGGGCAATTATTTCATTCCGGCGACGACAGCTGTGAGCCTGCGCCACCTGAGATTCAGACACAAAATTATGTGATGCGTGGTTTACTCTCAGGAACTATAATTTCTTGCTCTGACAGTCTTATTTCTCGTTACTACTCAGAATAACTCAGTATTGACAGATATGTTTATGTGGTAATAAACCGTTTATTTACGAACTCACTATCCATTTAATATCTTCGTCTACCGTGGAACAGTTAAGTCTATCATTCTTCACAATTTATAATTATCTTAATATTAATATAATATTATTAATATATATATGTACTAATATATCCTAGATAATAATATTATATATTAATTATATATGTGTGTATTCCCAGCAGTGAACGAAGATTTGACTAGTCTCTCATAGTCATATAATAGTTGGTAATAAACCTCCTTCCACGACCGTACTCCATGAGAATATTGCAACATCTGACACCATGCATAGTTATTAAAACAGTCCTATACAGTATTAATCGGTATCTATATTTTACTCTAACCGCTGCATATGTTTAGTAATTCCTTTAATGCATGAATATTTTAACTATAATATAGCAACTGACAAATCATATCAATAATATAATTAAATTAATCCTATATTTTTTGATAACACCAATTTATAAGTGAGTCATAATAGAATTACCTTACCAATACCGTATATATATGTATATATATATATGTGTAGGATATTACACTTCATAACGTCTAATAATGTTATATATTACATTATACAATATATAAACTATATATACATATAATAATACTTCAATCCGTATCCTTACATTCTAGCCACTATTTACGCAGTGAGGGATATTTAACTAGCTAACTTACATCGTCCGTTAACAATAAAATGAGGTTACGATAATCACGATTTCAAAAATACATTCTCGTTACCAAAACTGGGTCTGTTAACTGGGAGAAGACGGGCGTTCCGGAACGCGCCATTAACTGCTGTGGGGTCTTCCCCCCAAAGTGTAATAAGTTAATATATATTTAATTAATTATAATATTATATCGATTATATAATATATTTATATCTATGAATATTAAATTAAATACAACAACACACACCACATAACACACCACATATATATATATACACATAATTAATATATGTAGTGCTGTTGTCATGTATAAGTATATGACCGAAAGCAATAAATCAGAGCGCATCCCAGAATGCATAAGTTGAAAGCCCCTGAGCCTCGTGGGCGGCGCTGACCGCCCATACAATGCGGGCTCGGTGACGTGCGCCCGCATAACACCGGCCGTCTCTGCATAATTTGGGCGGCCGCGCTTCGTCCAATATTGATATTATGAGGCTCCATTGCGGATTATGATTCGCCCGTGCTAATTCGAGCCACGTGGCCGATTTCTACAACTCCCCCCCCCCCCCATAAAACCTCCCATTGAAGCCTCCTACAGCAAGTTCGATTCCGTGTATTGAGGTGTAATTAAGTTTTATGGTTTAGATGTAATAGAAAGGAATAAAATAAATAAAGTAGAATGGAAATAAATAATAATAATCAATAATGGTTCTTGTGAGTTTGTGGTTGTGTTCGGATTTATGGCGATGGTATTCCCTCTGTTGTTTCTTTCCATCTTCTTTTTTTTAGCTATTTCTCTTTCACTGTCTCTTTCTCGGTTTGTCTGTCTGTCTATATATATATAGCTATTGCTAAACCTATATATACATATATCTATACCTGTCTAGCTCTATAATTAAACCTAAACACTTACACACACACACAAGCACATACACAAACACATACAGACACACACGCACACACACACACACACACACACACACACACCAACACACACACACACACACATACACATATATATATGAATAAATACATATATATACGTACACCTATTCATATCTATATCTATATATCTATATCGCTTTCTCTGTCTATCTACTTCCACACACCGGCTGTCACAGCTTAGTGCTTGTCTAATGTTAATAAGGGATTCAGCGAACAGCATACTTTCTGCGCCAATCTCGACCAAGATGACCGGTGCACCTGGTGGAAGGAGGGAAGAGGAGGAGGAGGAGGAGGAAGAGGGGAAAGGGAAGGAGAGGAGAGAGGAAGGGAGGGAAGAGGGCGAGGTATTGGAGAGGGAGAGAGGTAGGAGAGAGGAAGAGGCAGGCGAGGGGATGTTAAGAGGGAGGAGGAGAGAGGAGAGGAGGAAAAAAAATGGGGGTAGGGTGGGAAAGGGATAAGGGGAACGGGTACGGGGGGGGGGTAAAGAAAGAGGAAGAAAGGGGATGATGAAAGGAGGAGAGGAATAGAGTAATATGAGAGAGGGGAGAGGATTTTATGAGAGGAAGAAGTATAGAGGGAGAAGAAAATAAAAAAAAAAAAAAATAATGAAAAAAAAAAAGAAAATGGAAGGAAAAGGATATAGAAGATAAGTAAATAAATAAGCACCTAATAATCAGCAGATAAACATATGGATAAAGAGAGGACCAAAAAGATGAAGAGAATTTCAGATAATAGGGGAAAAGAGTAGACGAAAGAAAAGAAAAAGAAAAAAAAAGTTAAAGAATAACCTTTTCATCCAAAGGGGAAGAAAAAAAGGGGAAAAATCTTTCCTTCAAGATGTCCCCTATCTCTCTGCAACATCCGGGCTCTCGCAGGAAAATGAATTATATCTCTAGAAAGGAACAAAATATTTCTCTTTCGTTTTTTGGATTCTCTCCAGTTATATTTTTGTCAATTTTCTTTGTTACTGTTCCGGATTTTATTGATGTTTTTTCTTGTTTTTCTTTTTCACCGTAACTTTTTTCTTCTTCTTACACGTGTTCTATATCGTTATATCCATAAAAAATAAACAAGTAAAAAATGTGTCTTTTGGTTCGCTTAGGCACATCTATTCGTATGTACGTACACGGCGTATGTAACAGTAGACGTGTGCGTGTGTACTTGTGCGTCATTTCGCGTATGTAAATGATTGACTAATGTAATTATCCGACCGAAATTGGCTTTAACTCATTCCTTTCCACCAATATGATAAATATTGAACAGGCAGTTTACATAAGTGACAATAAGGCAGTTTCCCCTTCTTTGAATCTGAAAATGGAGTGCGGGCTGAGAGAAAGTGTGTGTGTGTTTGAATATGTACGTCTGTGTGAGCATATGTATGAGAGAGAGAGAGAGAGAGAGAGAGAGAGAGAGAGAGAGAGAGAGAGAGAGAGAGAGAGAGAGAGAGAGAGAGAGAGAGAGAGAGAGAGAGAGAGAGAGAGAGAGAGAGAGAGAGAGA
>NW_020869773.1:431992-434492 GCF_003789085.1 Penaeus vannamei | reverse complement strand
CTTTCATTGTCTCTCTCTCTCTCTCTCTCTCTCTCTCTCTCTCTCTCTCTCTCTCTCTCTCTCTCTCTCTCTCTCTCTCTCTCTCTCTCTCTCTCTCTCTCTCTCTCTCTCTCTCTCTCTCTTTCTCTCTCTCTCTCACTCTCACTCACTCTCTTTCCTTCTCTCCTATCTACGTCCCTCTTTGTTTGTGTTATCTCTATCTCTGTTTTGTTACTTCTCCCTTTCTCTATCTGCTCTTACTCTCTGTCTCTGTCTGCCTCTCTGACAGTCTGTATCTCTCTTTCTCTCTCTCTCTCTCTCACTCTCTCTCCCTCCCTCCCTCCCTCCCCCCCTCTCTCTCTCTTTCTCTCCCTCGCGACAAACAGGCAAAAGAAGAAGAAAAAAAAAAAGAACCCGCCACTTCTATTTTTATTGCTATTCCTTGTTTCCTCAAGTAATAACAGGTTTCTAGGACGCTGGGAGAATAAAGAAAGATCTTTTGCACAATGGGTATTACAGAGGAGAAGGGAAAAGGGGGTAATGTTATTTTATGATCCCATCTGCTCTTTGCTCAAGGCTCCATTAGACTTTTTTTTTTCTTTTTTTCTCTCTCTTTTTTTCAAAATGGTCAGCCATTTAACGGTCTTAACGGTTCTTAGCAGAGTTCCATTTTCCGTGTCATTTAAGGTATTTTAAAAATCTTTTGCTCCTTCCTCCACCTCCTCTTCTTCCTCCTCCTCCTCGTTCTTCCTCTTTTTCTCTAATCCTCTTTCCTTCATCCATTTCCACGACTTTCTTCCTATCTTACCTCATTTCTCCTCATTTCTCTAAGAAGTCTAACACTAGCACTTCCTTTATCATCATTTTCTTCCTGCACTTCCTGCTCTACCTCTCCTCTGTCTCTGTCATTACCTTCTTCAAATCAACATCACTTCTTCCTCCCTGTCATTCATCACCACCTTTTTTCTTCCATTGTTACTTGTCTACCTACTTCACTATCACATGCTTCTTCTACTTCCTCCTTCTTCACTTTGCTCATCCACCTAAACTTTCTTTATTCGCTCGTTCGCCACCATCATCTCTCTTTCTCCTCTTCCTTCTTCACCGTCATCTCTCCTCCTCCTCCTTCTTCAATAACTTCTCTCCTCCTCCTCCTTCTTCTCCACCATCATCCTTCCTTCCTTAGTTTCCTTCATCACCTCTTTCTTCCTACTCCTGTTCCACAACATCAACACCAAACTCTTCCTCCACTTTCTTCTGCTCTTCCTTTCTTCTCTGCCTTAGTTCCACCTCCATCTTCTTCCTTTTTCACCATCTCCTTCCTCCTCCTTCTTCCTTTTTCACCATCTCCTTCCTCCTCTTCCTCCTTTTTCACCATCTCCTTCCTCTTCTCTCCTTCTCCTTTTTCACCATCTAATTCTTCCTCTTCCTCCTCCTTCCTCCTTTTTCACCCTAGGACGCTCCAGATAACTTGGCCTTCTTGTTTATGTCTCGGGTCTTGCCTTGTAAGGAGCTTTCGGCCAGTCTCCCTTGTTTTCGTCGGAATTCTTTGCTTGTTTCGGGGATTTCGCATCTTTACGACCCCCGGCACGCTTGTCCTGCGAGTCGGTCGGTAAACGATTTTGATCCGGTCGGGAAAGATGAAGCCGTTTCGAATCGGGAAGATGAAGCTGTTTTTTGGGGGTCGGGGGGGATGTGAAGCTGTTTCGGGTTCGGGATAAGTGAGGTTGCATTGCGTCGGGAAGATGAAGCTATTTTCGGGTTCGGGATGAGTTAGGCTGGGTCGGGTCGGAAGTGAAGCCGTTTCGAATCGGGAAGATGAAGCTGTTTTTGGGTTCGGGGGATGTGAAGCTGTTTCGGGCTCGGGATAAGCGTGGCTGCGTCGGGTCGGGAAGATGAAGCTGTTTTGGGGGGTTCGGGGGGATGTGAAGCTGTTTCGGGTTCGGGATAAGTGAGGCTGGGTCGGGTCGGGAAGATGAAGCGGAGTCGCGTCGGGAAAGTGAAGCTGTTTCGGGTTCGGGATAAGTGAAACTGTTTTGGGGTCGGTTGGATGTGAAGCTGTTTCGGGTTCGGGATGTGAGGCTGCTTCGGGTCGGGAAGATGAAGCTGTTTTGGGTCGGGATAAGTGAGCTAGGTCGGGTCGGGAAGATGAAGCTCGCGTCGGAAAGTGAAGCTGTTTCGGGTTCGGGATAAGCGTGGCTGCTTCGGGTCGGGAAAATGAAACCGTTTCAGGTTCGGGACAAGTGAGGTTTCATCGGCTCGGGAAAGTGAAACTCTTTTGGGTTCGAAAAAGTGAGGCTTCATCGGGTCGGGAAAGTGAAACTGTTTCGGATTCGGAAAAGTGAAGCTGCTTCGAATCGGGAAGATGAAACTGCTTCAGGATCGGGTTTTGGGTAAAGTTACTAATTTGAGTAATATTCGCTTAGGTGTCCTTACTTGGCGATGCTTTCTCTGGTTAAGAAGATGCTGAATATGGTGGATATCATTACTATTTTCTTTTATTTAGTAAAGCGAATATCAT
>NW_020869773.1:424492-429492 GCF_003789085.1 Penaeus vannamei | reverse complement strand
AGGAGAGAAGAGAGAGAGGGAGAAGGAAGAAATAGCCAGGTGAAACTAAATCATCATATCTTACCCTTAAAACAAAACATGATAAACATTATGTAAAAAAAAAAAAAAAAAAAAACGACAACGAATTCAAACAAGGAAAAGAAAAAGAACCAAAGAAAAATACAACAAAATAATCATATAAAAAAACAACTAAAAAGACTAAACAAAGAATTTAGCACGGAACACAAACCCTTACTGCCATGTTTACGCTCAAACTTTCGCTCAAGCGGTTATTATGATCAGTCTAGAGAACCTTTTTCCGTCAAAGTGTGTGTAAAATGAGATTTGAAGCGTGTTTTGAATAGCATATAATTCCTTATGAAGCAATACTAGAGAAAGTGTTTACGTGAATTCTACGAACCTGTACAATTTCTTTAGATTTGTTGTTGTCATTGTTGCTATGCTGTTGTTGTCATCATTATTACTCTCCTATGATCGAGCTTCTCATTCTTCTTCTTTTTCATCATCTCCATAGCATGATTATCATAATTATTGCGTTATGGTTATTGACGATGTTCTTATTATTATCTTTATCATCATGATTATCATCATCATTATCATTATTCCCTTATCTCTGCACCGCGCCAACATATTTTATATACTTAAGCATATATTACTCTATATACATATCTTTTTATCACGTTTACTTTTTTTTAATGGAAGGGAAAATAAGACAATACATTGAGAGATAAGAAATAAATGGAAAAATTGCCGCTTGTAACATCTTAAAATGGTAGTCTTTTTTTCTTATCTTTCTGCTTCATTTTTCCCCTGTCTGTGTGTAGGTGTATTTTCCTGTCTGTCTGTCTGTCTGTCTTCTCTCTGTCTGTCTCTCTCCCTATCTCTCTCTCTCTGTCTCTCTCTCTCTCCTCTCTCTCTCTCCCTCTCTCTCTCTCTCTCTCTCTCTCTCTCTCTCTCTCTCTCGCTCTCTTTCTGAACGTATCTCATCTTCTTGTAATTTCTCTTGTCTTTAGAAAACGAGAATTCAATTTAGAATAATTGTTCAAATCGCCCATTAATTTCATTAGACAGCTACATTTCAAATCTCGTTTCTTTCAACACATGCAAGCGAAAGAGGGAAAAGAAAGAAAGAAAAAAAATATTATTCCACCTCCACCCCACCCCCTTCCCCGCACCCTCCCCCCATCTTCCTCGTGCAATCTAAAATCGTCTTTACGTTCTTCTAACATAAGGGTGAGTTTCATGTTTTTCATCTTTTCTTTTTTTTTTGCGTCGTATTTTATCAGACACTTACGAAGGTTATATCAACAGCGTTCCTCCGTGATGCAATTTCAATATTTATTTCTCATTATCTGTGTTTGTGAATGTTTTTTTTAAGATATAATAGCGAGATACAGAAAACAATTGAGCTCTGTACTGCGCATTCTCTTAAATTCATAAGAAATTTTCTTTCAACATTTGATAACTACTAAAGTTTGAGAGGTGATAGCTGTAATTTGGAATTAATTATACTGAAAGATGTATAAGTATCTTAAACGAGTCTCGTGTGAATTAAAGATATGCAAATATCATTCTTCGTTCAATATCATGGTCGTAGCCATAAGGAGAACACGGTTTTTTTCTTCTTTTGTTTTCGTTCAAACAAGTAAAAAGTATTATACTTGTTCATGCTCCATTTGCATTTTGTTTATTGAGAAATGTTCATTCCTTTTAATGTCACGTGCAGTAAACGAGAAGGAATTGAAGAAAATTGATATTCTAACTTTGACTCACACGCACACGCACACACACACACACGCGCGCGCGCGCGCGCAGAGGGAGAAAGAGAAAGAGAGAGAGAGCGAGAGAGAGAGCGAGCGAGCGAGCGAGAGAGAGAGAGAGCGAGCGAGCGAGAGAGAGAGAGAGAGAGAGAGAGAGAGAGAGAGAGAGAGAGAGAGAGAGAGAGAGAGAGAGAGAGAGAGAGAGAGAGAGAGAGAGAGAGAGAGAGAGAGAGAGAGAGCGAGAGAGAGAGAGAGAGAGAGAGAGAGAGAGAGAGAGAGAGAGAGAGAGAGAGAGAGAGAGAGAGAGAGAGAGAGAGAGAGAGAGAGAGAGAGAGAGAGAGAGAGAGAGCACACATTGAAAGAATTAAAACCACGAATAAACAACACTCCACCCAATATTTCATCCTCTTCATTAGCCTGTAAAAGAGTATTAACTCTTGTCCATTTCTGTCTGCGCGTTCCCGGGCTGCCAATTTTCCCTTGCCTCTCGCGCGTACCGCTGGCATGTGCCAATAAGGCCCTTTAATTGCGGTTATCATTCGTCAACATGCGTTTTGGATAGTCATCGGTCCACATATGCCGCGTGGGACAAATATTAGATTATCTCGCTTTATATCTCTGCTCATTTTCGTGTTTCCATTTTTTGTTTTGTTGTTTTTAATTATTATTATTTTTTTCTTTGGAGGTATATTGTTTTTTTTCTGTATATTTGAGACTGTTTGCTTTTAGTCCTTTCTCTTTTTAGGTATATATATATATATATATATATATATATATATATATATATATATATATATATATTATATATATATAATATATATATATATATATATATATATATATATATATATATATATATATATATATATATAATATATATATATATATATTTCTTTTTCGTTTGTCTGTCTCGTTAACCCCCCACCTCTCTCTCTCTCTTTCTCCTTCCCTCCTTTCTCAATTTCCTTTTCTTCTCTTCTTGTTCTCTCTATGCCTCCATTCCAACCCCCTCAAAAAAAAAAAAAAAAAAAAAGGCTTTTCGCTCCACCTCGAAGCCAAAGGAGGAGGCCATCAAGCCAATAACTTAATCAAGCACCTTACTTGTGGGTCTTAATTACACTTGAAGCCGCCAGTCCCAGCAGTCTGCCTCGTCCAGTGTCATTGTCGCGAGAAATAGGTCTTCGAGATCGATTATAAGAAAGGGGGGATTGGGGGGCCAGCGGGCGTGGAGGTGGGAGAGGGCGCAAACAGGTCATCTGATACGTACATGGATTTTGACTTTGTTTTGTATAGGTATGGGCGAGTAAACAAGTCCTCTTCTCTTTTCTTTCTTTCCTCTCTCTCTCTCTCTCTCTCTCTCTCTCTCTCTCTCTCTCTCTCTCTCTCTCTCTCTCTCCTCTCTCTCCTCCTCTCTCTCTCTCTCTCTCTCTCTCATCTCTCTCTCTCTCTCATCTCTCTCTCTATATATATATATATATATATATATATATATATATATATAATATATATATATATATATATAATTAATTTCTCTTGCACGTAACACAGAGGCGCACACACAGTGTCCGTATTTGCATACATTCATGCATTTATGTGAAGCTTTCCGTGTCTGGGTTGACCTAACACGAAAAAAAAATATTCGACATACATTTACAAGTCGATAAACCGTCGACATCGATACCAACGCAGAAACGAGGTAGAGAGAACGATAAGGAATTCTTATCTTGATTTATCTGCCGACCTTTTACAAGCGCAGGGCAAGATAGGCGATAGAGAAGCTGCCTTATATTAGGCCTCCGCTCATATACGATTTCTTCCTCTTTCTCCTTTCCTCTTCTTTTTTTTTCGCTCTCCCTCTCTCCTCTCTTCTCTCATCTCTCTCTCTCCTCTCTCTCTCTTCTCTCACTTCTTCTCTCCCCTCTCTCCTCTCTCCTCCTTCTACTCTGTCTCAATCTCTCTTCCTGTCTCGTCTCTCTCTTCCATCTCTCTCTCTCTTTCTTCTTTCTTTTTTCCTTTTTCTTTACTTAATTTCCCCCTCCTCCCCCCTTTTTAATGCCTTATAATTCTTTCTTCCCTTCGTTTACATATCGGTTATGTTAGTCCCCCTTCCTATTAAGTTATCGTCTCCCCTTTATCAGACCCTAGGAACGGGATCAAGGTCTAATCAAGCGGTCAAAACAAGAGCAAGCGGCGTCAGACCCACGTCAGCCCAAGTCGCTGAGTCAGCTGGCTATAGGAGGAGGAAGGTCTCGTGAACTGGCTGACCATCTGTCAACAGGCCTCCCTCTCCTCCCTTCTTCCTTGCTATCCCTCACTATCTCCATCTGTTCCCACTCTTCTTCCCTTCCTCCTTGCTATCCTCACACTACCTCCACTATTCCCTTCCCCACCCCTCCTCTCCTCCTTCAACCCCACCTTTCCTCCTAATCACCTTCCCATCTCCTTTCATCCTCCCCTTCTCACCTTCAATCCCTCTACTTCCTTCCACCTCCTCCTTCCCCCCTCTCCCCTTCTTCCTCTCTTCCTCCTTTCCCTCCTCCTTCTCCTCCTTGCCCCTCCTCCTCCCTTTTCCTTCCTCCTCCTTTCGGCTCCTCTCCCTCCTTCTCTTCCTCCCTTCCTTCCCTTCTCCTTCTTCCCCTCCTCCCTCCACGTCAGATGCTTGGGAAAGAGGTTATGCTTGCTGACCAGGGCCGTGCGTTCATCGACGTCACATGCAAGCAACAGGCAATCAGTGCGAAGAATAAAAAGCTGCTGAAGGCTTTGCTTGCAACCGACGTTGGGTGGGGGTGGCGGAGAGGGTGGGGAGAGGGGGGTGGGGAGAGGGGTGGGAGGTGGGGAGAGGGGGGTTGGAGAGAGGGGGGGAGCGCGGTAGAATTCCTTACTGGACTCGAGGGAAAAGAGGGAAGGAAAGGAAAGGGAGGGAGGGAAGGAGGGAGGGAGCACACACTAAAGGAAGGGTACGGAAGGGAGGGAGGGAGGGGAGGGGAATAGAAAAGGGGAAGAGAGTGTGAAGGAAAAGGGTAGAAAAGGAAGAGGCAAGAAGGGAAGAAGGAAGAATGTTGAGAAAGGCGACACGAAAGGAGAGAATAACAAGGAAAGGAGAAGGACTGGGAACTCGCAGTGAATTAATTGGAAGGGAAGGCAAGGTACCTTTTTAAAAACAAACTAAATACACATATTCCTTCTCCTTCTCCTCTCCTTCCCTCTCTCTCTCTCATTTCTCCCTCTCCTCCCTCTCTC
>NW_020869773.1:403773-408773 GCF_003789085.1 Penaeus vannamei | reverse complement strand
TACTTCATATGCTTGGCATATGGTTTTACCTCTATACTGTTTATTGATATTAGAGCCTTTATGAAAGCTAACTAAGCTCTCAACATTGATATGCAATTATTGAAAAATGGACTATAACAAATCATCTTTCTTTAAATAAAACACTTTATTTTTTTATATCATTCATTGTGATAATTTCTGTTGTTTGTTTATGTAGACACAGAGAAGACTCAATATTAGTTTATTTATGTTTATGTGTGTTAGTGTAATTAGTTGTGATTGATGTCCTTATCCCTTTGCCAGGTATAAGAGTAAATTCAAATAGATTATGATATTGAGATTGTCATACATATACACAGATAATAGCAGGGATGGATTTTCATTTTTTCCTTTTCTTTTCTTTTCTTGCATTATCTTAATATTGTGCTTGTTTTTTGCTGATGTGCAGGCACACGCACACACATGCACACTCACTCACTCACTCACACTCACACTCACATTCACACACACTCGCTCACACTCACTCACTCACTCACTCACTCACTCACTCACACACTCACTCACTCACTCACTCACTCACTCACACTCACATCACACACTCGCTCACACTCACTCACTCACTCACTCACTCACTACACTCACTCACTCACTCACTCACTCACTCACTCACTCACTCACTCACTCACACTCACTCACTCACACTCACTCACTCACACTCACTCACTCACTTCACTCTCACTCATCACTCACTCACTTCACTCACTCACTCACTCACACTCACTCACTCACTCACTCACTCACTCACTCACTCACTCACTCACTCACTCACTCTCTCTCTCACTCTCTCTCACACAGATACACACACACACATTGATACATACACACACAGATACACACACACACACAGATACACACACACACAGATACACACACACATACACACACACACACATACACACACAAACACATACACACACATACACATACACACACAAACACACACAAACACACACACACACACACACACACCATACACGCACACACACACACACACACACATACACACACATACACGCACACACATACACGCACACATACACGCACACACACACACACCACACACACACACACACACACACACACACACACACACACACACACACACACACACACACCACACACACACACACACACACACACACACACACACACATATATATGTATGTATTTCTATGTGTGAGTGTGTTTCTGTATATACATACATATTATTCCAAGTGATACAGTGGTAAGTGCTGCAGTTTGAATATATACCAAAATTTCCAAAGTTCCTTATAAATACAAAACCATATAACTTATACTCTTTAAGTCCCCCCAGTTGCTGATGGGTCTGGGGACTCAAGGCGTGGACAAGAAAAGTCCCGCTTCCATTGCTTGTCTCTTAGCTGCTCACGGTGCTGACCTCAACATTAAGAACAAGAAGGGCCAGACTCCACTAGACCTGTGCCCGGATCCTAACCTGTGTAAAGCCCTCACTAAGTGTTACAAGGATAAGTCTGTGTAAGTGAGATATGTGGAAAGTTCATTTATGGTTTGTGTTGTGTCTAAACCAAAGGATGTGAGATATCATCGTCTGAGTATTTTCTTTTTTAAGTGGTTCATTATGGTCATTCAATGGAATATACATTATCTGATTTTTCTCTTTTCCTGTATAGGTTATGCCACTAAGATTAGTACCTCTTGATTTTCCTTTTTTTATGAAATGTTTTGCTTCTTGCTATGATCATAAAAGAAAGGAATTCTACTAATATTTCAGGTCTGGAGACATTGGCAATCTCGAGGTGTGTACAGAAGAAAGCCTTGAGGAATGCATGGTGTGTTCAGACACAAAAAGAGACACACTGTTTGGTCCTTGTGGCCACATAGCTACGTGTTCTATATGTTCACCACGAGTCAAAAAGTGTCTTATGTGCAAAGAACCTGTACAGTCAAGAACAAAGGTAAGGAATTTTATGCCATGAAGGTTTTGTTCATACTTAGATCTTGATAAATTTTACTCAGAATTATTCTTTATCATTCAATTGTTCACTTACTCCTTCACCATGATGTTGTCGCTATCTCTCACTCTCATTTCAATGCCCATTTCAATCTTGTATTCTTACTCTTTCATTTTTTTCCAGATTTGTTTACATATGCTTACATTATAATTTAATCAAAGTCACTCACCCGATACACCCACTCATGACAGACCCCCCCCCCCGCCCCCTCTCTCTCCTTCTCTCTCTCTCTCTCTCTCTCTCTCTCTCTCTCTCTCTCTCTCTCTCTCTCTCTCTCTCTCTCTCTCTCTCTCTCTCTCTCTCTCTCTCTCTCTCTCTCTCTCTCTCTCTCTCTCTCTCTCTCTCTCTCTCTCATCTCTCTCTCTCTCTCTCTCTTCTCTCTCTCTCTCTCTCTCTCGCTCTCAAGAAATATAAATTGTTTTCACAGATTGAAGAATGTGTGGTTTGTTCAGACAAGCAAGCAACAGTTCTATTTCAACCTTGTGGTCATATGTGTGCCTGTGACAATTGTGCCTCATTGATGAAGAAGTGTGTACAGTGTCGAGGAGTCATCGAAAAACAGATCCCATATATTGTCTGTTGTGGGGGCCAAGGTATGTTGTCATTATTTTTTTTATTGTTTTTTTTTTTTTTTTTTTTTTTTTCTTCCTCAAGAACTCCTAATAGAAGTATTTGAATGTCAACTTTTATTTTTTTTTTTTACATGAAAAACAAGGCTAAGGAACATCAAAATTACATTTATTGTAAACATATCCAGCATAGATAGTATAACATTAGAATTGGTCTATCTTTTGGTGAATCTGATTTTTAAAGGTTTTTCATGTATGTCTGCATATGGTATAGGTTCTGTGATATCTTTTCTTCAAAGATGAGGCAATGAACTTTTATTAGAGTGCATATGTAGTCAAATTTTGCCTCAAAATACTAGCTAATGCCCTACCAATATCTTCTTAAAATCTCACTTATATAATATATATATTATATATTAGTATATATATAATATATATATATATATATATAGTATATATATATATACTATATATTATATACTATATATATATATATATACATACATACATACTATACATATATATATACACACACACACACACACATATACAAACACACACATATGTGTATATATACTTATGTACAGTATATATGTATTTAGAAATTCTGTATCTCACTTTGGGCAGAAAAAAATTCCTCTATATAATTACTATAGAAATAAGTGTCACAGCATTATTAAATATGAGAAAGATGTAATTTATTTTTGATATAAGTATATATTTTCATGAGCTATATTCCTGTATATGAGCTCAGTAATCAGATTCCAGTAATTTTTAACAAAAGGAAAAAACTTGTGCATTTCAAGCTGTAATAGTGAACATTTAATTTATTCCCTTTTTTATTCAATTGAATGTTATTACTCTTTTGTTGTAAGAAATCATATATTTTTGTAAAGATTTTGAAGATACTATAATTATATCAAAGATTAAATGACACATGAAGAAAAAATTGATTTTTGCTATTCAGTCTATACTGCGTATTTTGCAACTCCGTTCCAGCTTCTTAACCAGATATTTTAATATTCCAGCTCCCGCATCAATTCTTCCTGGTGGTGCCAACAATAGTAGTGCTGGTAGTAGCATAGGTGGCAGTGGTGCAGGCAGTAGTGGTGGCAGTAATAATGCTGGCAGTGTAGTTTCGGCAGCAGCGGCAGCAGGAGTGGTTGTTCCAGGACCTACCGGACAGCTTATGAATAATGGGTCAAGGGATATGTCTTCTGCTGATCTTCAGAAACTGCAACAACAATTACACGATATCAAAGAGCAGGTAAGAAATATTTTAGATATGTAGCAGTAGCATGGTAGTAGATAGAAAATGAGAAAAGTATATATTTACAAAGTTATGGTTAAAATTATTTTGTAGTGTATATAAATTTTCATCATTTGTTCTTAACATCTTATGTAAAGTTCACATTTTTTACAAACTGAAATTGAGACTTTTTCATGTAGAGATTGAATTCATTATTTTTTTTTCTTGTTAATGAGAAATATTTGATTATTTTGTATATATATGAGAATACCAATGGAACTAATACTATCATCACAAATTGCATGATTTTCAATTCAAGTAATGCTATCCAAATTGTAACTAAGACACAAAAATCAATAGAATAAGAAGAAACATATTGGGATATTTTAAATTACAAGTGATGATAGTAATGCCATTTTGTCATTTCAAATTCACTCAATTAAATTAGGCCATACTGTATGTTATCTGGATTACTCATTGAATAGGGCATTTTGATAATGATGCTATAGGATTGGTAATTATTCATTGCTAATATAACTTCTTAAAAGCAAATTTCCTGTAAAAACTTTCTCATCATATCACATATCATATATGTAAAATTATTTCTAGATTGTATGTATCCCAACATGTATACATCAAAATTATAGTTTTAAAGCAGTCTGAATAACATTTTCCATACATATTTCATTACCAGAGAGGACTATTACAACCACTTGTAAGAGAAGATGAAAAGAAGTAAGGATTAATGGTTGAGGGATTAAATAATAAATCTATTATGGCTAAATATGATCTCTCAGTTAAAAGAAATTATGAGCTTGGAGATGAATGATAAAATACATTCATCAGGAATTTTTTTATTAACTTTTTTTATTCTTTTTCCATTTTTTATTACAGTACCATTTTCTGTCCAGTTTGTCAATTGACCGCCTAAAAGAATAATGATTTTCTTAAGTGTGGGCATGGAAACTTGCCAGATGTGCGGTGACCGTAATGCATGAGTGCCCATTTTGCCGCGGAAGCCTGAGAAGAGCGGATTCTTGTCTTATTATGAAGTTGGACGAAGTGTAAAATTTTTGGGGGAGGAGAGGAGGGTGGAAGGAAGCCTTCCAAGATATTCACTCCTGCATTGTCAATTCTTATTTTTGTAAG
>NW_020869773.1:398196-403673 GCF_003789085.1 Penaeus vannamei | reverse complement strand
ATATATATATATATATATATATATATATATAATATATATATATATATATATATATATATATATATATATATATATATTATATATATATATATATATATATTATATATATATATATATATATATATATATATATATATATATATATATATATTATATATATATATATATATATATATATATATATATATATATATATATATATATATATATATATATATATAATATATATATATAATATATATATATATATATATAATATATATATATATATATATATATATATATATAATATATATATATATATATATATATATATATATATATATATATATATATACATATATATATATATATATATATATATACATATGTACATATATACATATATATATATACACACACACACATATATATATATATATATATATATATATATATATATATATATATATATATATATATATAAAATCATACTGGTGGAAAAGCAGTAATATTTTAAATGCAAATGATCATTGCTGCAAGAAATCATCATTTTGCCTTGGAACAAAGCAGATAAAATAATCAGATTATCATAAACCTTAGTTCAGACAGGATGGCCAGCCCAGACGCCTGCAGGAGCAATGCCAAAAGGTTATTACCCGCAGGAAACTCCTGTGGGACACAAGGCTCAAAGGGGAAAGCAGTTTGGTAAATATTAATAGTACAATAGCAGGATTTTTAAACCACTAACAACATGCAATTGTCTTCCAATGCCACAAATAACTAAATACATCCTATCAATACAAATACACTTTACTGACCAGTATACAATAAAATATTTGAAAATAACACCCTACCCTTAATATATGTTATGTTAGCCTTCAAATAGATATACACAAGCCAATGCATGCTGCTCAAAACTATTAACCATGAGTAAGAGCAGTGATATGTAAAATAAATGTGATGATTATAGCAGGAGTTCTTTATCCTTGACATCAATGTGTTTCATTTTTATTATTTTCCCCTCACTTCCTTATAAAACAAAAAAATTGCCCCATGATACTTAAATTTTAATTACACAAAATATTCTTAACTCTCACTAACAGATTGTAAAGTGTACAACAGTAATATCTTTGGGTAAGATTAAACCATTTGATGAATTTTCCGTTTCATTTTTGGCTTCCTGTCCAGCCATGACAGAAAAACTGTTAATAACAACTTTCTTACTTAAATGTCAGCATGAATAACCTAATATGTACATGATTTAATACGATAGTAAGGTAATAAGCCAGGTAATAGGACCTAATGCCTGTAAGCTTCCACAAAAGTATTTTCCTTGTAGGGATCTAACCCATCATCTGCAGCTTTCTGTACTGTCCACTGTTGTTTTTGGTGAATTTTGTTGCATGCAGATGGCTCTACAAGTGTTGCACCATCAATAACTCAAGGAGTCAATTAACAGGACCTATTAAGTGACCTGTTTTTCCCTTTCCTTGACCTTCTGGGATTTTTTTAATCCCATAAATATTGATACTTTTCTTGTTATTATTAACATCATGATTACTGTCTTATTAACTCTTACCATCCAAGTGATATTACGGTCCCATCATGGAAAAACCTGAGTCGAGGGCTGGGTGACGTGAACATGCCATCATCAGACAAAACTTGCCATCATGAACAAAGGCCAGGGTGATGGAATAGACTCCTCATAACTGCAAAGTGTGATTAGACTCGTTTGTTTTTCTTGCATTATTCCCATCGATAAACAAATGTGGTATGTAAAGTGCGTAAGCCGTGACTGGAAGATGGCTGACACCAGGGAGGATGCCATGTCCATGCTCTACATCATATTCCTTGCTGCTGTGACTGGCAAGAAAAAAAAATATGGAACATTTGGCTATTTGTGTTATATCTCATTTTTTTGTCATTTTCAATTTTACTTAATACAACCTGCGCCGCCGGTCACAGTGGCCTGGAATATAGTGCACAGCATGGAAACGGCATCCTCCCTGGAGCCAGTGCTCTTCCAGTCACTGCTTAAGCATGTTACATTCCACATTTGTTTATTGATGGGAATACTGATAAAGCTCACTTCTAAGCACCAAATGAGTCAAATCACATTCCAAGAGGTTTGTGCACTTGTGTCGAGTCTTTTCAGTCACCATGATGGTCTTTGTTGATGATGGCATTTCACGTCACCCGGGGTGCGGCCAATTTGCCTGGTTGATGGCATGTTCACATCACCTGCCCCTCAGCTCGAGTTTTTCTGTGACATGACTGCAACATCATCCAGGTCTAATGGGTTATTAAGCTAAAATTACAATGGACATGGCATATATGTCATGCTACCTTCAGTTAATGAGTTAAAATCACATATCTAATGCTAAAGAACAGTCTTAGATGTTTGTTACTGTAATAGCAATGGACAAGAAAATAACTAACAGTAAAGTTACTATTACCCCAATTTTCTTAAACAGATCATGACTCTGTAGACTTAACCCAAATTCAATATCCCTAGACTGAGGAATAACACGACTAAAAGAAAAAGATGTCAAGTTCTAAAAGTAAAATTATTTTCTAACTGATGAATACTTTATATGCAATCTATTTTAAATTAAACTATCTTCTGTATCTTATCTTACAAGTATTCACCTATGAACAACTGGAGTAGATTCAAGAAATGCACCTGCAGTACAATAGCAGCTTGCATATAGATGTTCCCCTTCTCATTCTTTACATTTACATGCAATTTAATTTAACTAAAGATATGTGTAATGGTAGAAAGGCAAGCAGAGAATGCAGGGTCAAAAGCTACCTATGTTTAAAATGGCTGCTTCATAACAAACATGCTTGTCATATATCAAAAGGAAAAAGAAACATAAATACAGGAAGCAAGTTTTACCTACATCACCAGAACTAAAAACTGAGTGAATTCCATCTTAAACTGATATTTTTTCTAATAATTTCATCTATGACATAAAGAGGCTGAAACTGACCCATATATTTTGAACACAAGTGGGATATACTAATAATAAATGAAGTTTAACTCTTCCAATTTGCAACTGAAAATTTCTGTGGGAGGGGTCTTTGATCTTTTTTTTTTTTCAAACATTAGACATTTTCACAAGAATTATGAACAGTCAACAATAACCTGTGAACAGCTGTTTTGTAAAAATAAATAAAATATGGACAGTTGCCTTTATAAACAAGCACATAAAAAAACATTAAACTATGTGCCTTAGTGAATGAACTTATAGTACACAAAAACCTATGCAAGAACCTATACTAAAAGGAATACAAAAAGCTCCTGTTACGGACATCAACCAAATCACTTAGCTCTAAACTATATGGTAAAAATAAATAAATAAATAAATAAGAGTACAAACTAGCTTGTGCATGAACAGGATGCAATAAAAACTTTAAATCCAGAAAAGCATCAAAGTTTTTTTTTATGAAACACGAAAGATACAAAGAGAAATCTTTATACTTCATATGAATATTATTTTCCAAGAAAATATATTAAATTCTCTGCTGTATCCCAATTCAACATTTGTTTCACAATTCTTTAACATACAAAAGAGAAGAGAAATTGTACAATAAAAAATAACAATAATATAAGTAATATAAGTGTGTATATGTGTGTGTATGGGGTGGATGTGGGTGTGTGGGTGGATGTGGGTGTGTGGGTGGATGTGGGTGTGTGGGTGGATGTGGGTGTGTGGTGGAGATGTGGGTGTGTGGGTGGATGTGGGTGTGTGGTGATGTGGGGTGGGTGGATGTGGGTGGATGTGGGTGTGTGGGTGGATGTGCGGTGGGTGTGTGGGTGGATGTGGGTGTGTGGGTGATGTGGGTGTGGGTATGTGGGTGTGTGTGGTGTGTGGGTGGATGTGGGTGTGTGGGTGGATGTGGGTGTGTGGGTGGATGTGGGTGTGTGGGTGGATGTGGGTGTGTGGGTTGGTGGGTGTGGTGTGTGGGTGGATGTGGGTGATGTGGGTGGTGTGGGTGGGTGTGTGGGTGGATGTGGTGTGGTGGGTGGATGTGGGTGTGTGGGGTGGATGTGGGGTGTGGGTGGATGTGGTGTGTGGGTGGATGTGGTGTGTGGGTGGATGTGTGTGGTGGATGTGGGTTGTGGGTGGTGTGGGTGTGTGGGTGGGTGAGAAATTGTACAATAAAAAATTAACAACAATTATAAGTAATATAGTGTGGTAATGTGTGTGTGTATGGGTGGATTGTGTGGTGTGTGGGTGGATTGTGGAGTGTGGTGGGTGGATGTGGGATTGTGTGTGTGGATGGGGTGTGTGGGTGGATTGTGGGTTGTGTGGATTGTGGGTGTGTGGGTGGATGTGGGTGTGTGGGTGGATTGTGGGTGTGTGGGGGATGTGGTGTTGGCGTGGAATGTTGGGTGTTGTGGTGGATGTGGGTGTTGTGGGGGATGTGGGTGTGTTGGGTGGATGTGGGGTCGATGGGTGGAGTAGTGTGTGGGTGGATGGGTGTGTGTGGGATGTGGTGCATGTGGGGGATGTGGGTGTGTGGTTGTGGGTGGATGTGGTGTTTGGTGGATTGGGTGTGTGTGTGGTGTGGGTGTGTGGGTGTATGTGGGTGTGTGGGTGGATGTGGGTGTGTGGAGGTGTGGGGTGGATGTGGGTGTGTGGGTGGATGGGTGTGTGGTGGATGTGGGTGTGTGGGTGGATGGGTTGAGTGGGTGGATGTGGGTTGTGTGGGTGGATGTGGTTGTGGGTGGATGTGGGTGTGGTGTTGTGGATGCTGGGGGTGTGGGTTTGGATGTGGGTGTGTGGAGTGGATGTGGTGTGTGGGTGAATTGTGGGTGTGTGGGGGAGTGGTGTGGGGTGGATGTGGGTGTGTGGTGGATGTGGGTGTGTGGGGATGGATGTGGGATGTGTGGGTGGATGTGGGTGTTGGGTGGATGTGGGTGTGGGTGGAATGTGGGGTGTGTGGTGTGGATGTGGGTGTTGTGGGATGGGGTGATGGTGATGTGGGGGGTGTGAGTTGGATTGCGAGTGTTGTGGGTGGATGTGGTGTGTGGGTGGATGTGGGGATATCTGTGTGGGTGGATGTGAGAGTGTGTGGGTATGTGGGTGTGCGTGGGTGGATGTGTGTGGATTGGGCTGTGTGCCGTGGATGTGGGTGGCCATGTGTGGGTATGTGGGTGTGTAGGGGTGGATGTAGGGTGGATTGTGGAGTGTGTGGTGGATGTGGTGATGTGGGTGGATGTGGCGTGTGGGTGGATGTGGGTGTTGTGTGTGTGTTGGGTGGATGTGGGTGTTTGGGTGGATGTGGGTGTGTGGGTGGATGTGGGTTATGTGTGTGATGTGGTGTGTGTGTGGATGTGGGTGTGTGGAGTGGTGTGGGTGTGTGGCGTGGATGGGGTGTGTGGGTGGTATGTGTGTGTGGTGATGTGGGTGTGTGACGGATGTGGGTGTGTGGGTGGATGTGGGTGTGTGGGCTGGAATGGTGGGTGGATGTGGTGTGTGGTGGAT
>NW_020869773.1:390696-393196 GCF_003789085.1 Penaeus vannamei | reverse complement strand
ACTACCTTCTGGATAATGCAAATCAAATCACCAATATAGACATTGGAAAATCAACTGAATTACTGCTTATGCTCTGCCTTAAAATCTGCATTTGTGAAGTGAAAAGTTTTAATAAAAGCCCAATAAAACCTTATTGATTATCTTGCATTTACATCTAAACACCAACAACATACCTAAAACTTTTTCTTACACTTTTTTATTTTCTTTTTCAAAGCATCCAGAATGAAAAAGTTACCTTTCACAGCCAATTGTAGTAATACGATAAAAACGGTGTCTAGGGCTATGCTTGTCACTGTGGTAACAAACAGAACATAGGTCATAATTGCTACACTCTGCACATTTCCATCTTATACCAAAAATTGGTTGCTGTCGACATGTATCACACATAGTTCCTTCATGTTTAACTCCTGTAAAAAATAGAAATATATGTCACAATAATAAACACATGGAAATACAGTTTATTTTCTTGTTTATGTTAGACATAAGAAATACTAGACAAAAAATGCATATGTATAATTGCTCACTTTTCTAACAGTAACAAATCTATGTGCAGACATTCATCCTCACCAGTTGGAGCAGAGTCAAGTACACGAAGGTCGTAAGCACCAGCACATCTGTAATTTGCTGCTGTTCCATTATCCCAAACAACAACAACTTCTTCTGGTGATTCAAAATTTCTAACAGTGCCTACATGACCTTCCCCACCATCCTGCAAAGACAAGCATCATCAGGCACATAAACAGGTAAACATTAATAAATCATTTAAATGTTATTGTTCAACTTGTATAAATCACATCTCCCTTCTTCTGGTGTTAGGCATATTGGTTGAGCTCCTTAAAAAACTAGATAGCATATTTGATTCTTCAATTTTTGTGAATATTTTGTTTTAGTCTGATTTGAAGCTACTGAGTTGGCAATTTTACAACAATTAATATAAAACTGGTACATTAGTTATCATATACAATGATTTAAAGCTACTGAGTCGGCAATTTTACAACAATTAATATAAAACTGGTATATTAGTTATCATATACAATGGGCGTCTCACGAATGCATTTAATACAAAAATGACATTCAGCAAATGCATTATCAAAATTTTTCTTTTCTTGTAGGCTAGGCCTACTGTAATTTCACAGAGCATTTTTACTTGTCGCAATAGTGATTTCTAAATCTTTTAACCTATAATAAACCAATAAATCAAATGTATAAGCTTTGTTACTTTCAGCCATTAATAATATATGACCTTACAATTCCAGCCATAGTTATTAATTTTCTATTACATACAATAAACTCTGATGTCATATTCACATAATTTGGGTATGTCAGTAGCCTTATGGCCTCCCACAATTATTTTTGTTGGTAGTGTTTTATTCAAAATAATTTTCAGTTAAACATTTGATTTTGTTATTGGTTTTACCTCTCTTTTATCTAACCTACTGGGTCCAGGTTACATGACTGTTATGTCATAGAAAAATATGGCTATGGACAGAGTAATGGCAATGTGCCATCATAAAAAATTTGGCTGAAGGCCAGAGTAACAGGAATGACAGGAGAGGCTGGCATAAAACCTATTGGAAACATGTTATTCAATCACACCTATCAATACACTGCCAGGATTGTATCATTATGTATGGGTTTAGGGAGCGATGGGTAAAGTTACCAAGTAGTCATTTTTTCAGCAAATTTTCAAGCCTGGATACAAAGAGCATATCATTTCATGCCATGCAAGCATTCCTGGACACATTGTCAAGAGGGTAGTATATAACAGTAAACTGGACACAATGTGTCCTCATAACTATAAAAGGTTACTAATTTTAGTATATGGATATATAATGATAGCACTACAGAGGAAAAATCATAGAACAATGCCATAATCACAGAAAAACCTACATTCACTGACATATGAAATATTCTACACAGGCAAATAATAAAATCAGAAATCAAGAAAACTGGAGCACAGAAGCAGTCCCATGCACCTCCTATTATTATGTCCAGTCTTTGAGCACTTGTTTCATCATCCGTCCGCAGATTAACTCTTCACAGATAAACAATAGTTTCATATAATCAACCTGTTCATTCATTTGAATTTAAAATATGAAAGTGAAAGTGAATGCCAATGCACCAATCAATGATGCATACAATTCTACTACGCCTGGGATCTCCTGCAAGGCATTACACAATTTCCACAAAGCCTCAGTTCTGTTAGCAACTGAGTCCTAAAACAATATTGATAACCCCTGTTACAATATCAACCCTATCTTCATGATAGGTCTTCAAAAGATAATTGTCAAATTTCCGCAAAACGTACACAAAATGATGTTTTCCATGCATGAAAAAATGTAATATTCCCCGCCCAAGAAAAATACGACAGTCTGGTCTCTGTGGTGATCTGCATATCAAGGATGGGGTTTATTATTTCTCTTGTGTGTGTAACACTGATTAGAATCTTTAGTGACTGAATATTAGTTGAGTTTTTTCCTTTTCCAACTTTCTTTATCAT
>NW_020869773.1:368196-373196 GCF_003789085.1 Penaeus vannamei | reverse complement strand
CCCAGCTCGTAATTTTAGTTCAATTACGAACTGGCTCCATAACTCTGATAGTAGACCTTGCATATAAAAACGTGTCGAATGATATATTGCACGTAAACGAGTTCCTTGCTAGTATGCTAAAAATGCGTTGGTAACTTTGGTATTACTTATAAGGTAAGCTTGTTATCAGACAATGGTACCTGGGGGATGTTACAATGGGTTTTAAGTTTTGTTGTACTTGTGTGTGGATTTTACGAATTTATGTGTGTGTGGTATACTGAGTGTGGAACGTTTGTGTGTGTGTGTGTGTGTGTGTGTGTGTGTTGTGTGTGTGTGTGTGTGTGGGTGTGTGTGTGTGATTGTGGTGTATATGTGATGTGTGTGTGTGTGTGTTTGTGTGTGTGTGTGGTGAGTGTCTCGTGTGCCTGTGCGATGCGTGTGAGCGTATTGTGTACGTTATACGTGTATGGTGATGTTTCTAAAATAAATTTAGGCCGGAATCGATAATGATCATCGCGGCTTACACGAACCATAACTATTTACTTGCGACTGACAAGACAACAGTGAAGTATCGGGTACATCAAAAAACTAAGTGTCCCCCTTACGATTGAGTTCAAAATAGCATCTGCCATCTAATACATCCTGCCGATCACAATACCAGTATCTTCAGCTTTCATAAAAGGTCCGTACGTTAGGGAATATGTTGCGCCGAGGCGGCGAGGAAGGGGGGTAAGTAACGGCGGATGAATCTTTGAGAAATGGAAAATTCTACACCACAATTAATGTTTTCAAGGAATGTCTTATTCATCGGGTTAACTGTTTCATGATACTCAACACAGTTGATTAAGAGATAGTCTCTCTGAAGTATTTTTTAGTCTAATTGTGTGCAATTATAGTTAAATAAATTCCAAGAGTATTAGTTTGATTTCATTCAGTAATCGTGATTTCGTGTAATTTTTCAGAATCGAATAATACACGATTGCGCTACCAATTATAGAGAGTAAACCTTCTACTTGATATAAATTATTAATCTCAGTTTCAGTGTTGCATGGAATATCTAAGCTCTAAACTTGATACTGTGTTAGGCAATAGAGACGGTACTACTATACTATTTATTAGTTTAGTATGACTCAGTATAGACTAGAATATATATATAGTATGACTCATATATACGTCAAATAGCAGTAGACGTACATTATAATCAGTATACGTGACAAGTGGTATATATTAGTAAGTGAATAGAGTAGCTCCATAGTATAATATACTAGGGCATTAGTACCAAATTATAACCTTTAAAGATTATTACAATAACGTAGTATGAGTCTTAGTATATATAATTATATAATATATTATCTAACAGTAATATTACTATTATATATAAAAACTGAGGATGGAATGGGCACACGCAGTAATGACGGAAAGGAACGTGTCTCGCTGTCGCTGCGACTGTGCTGTCGTCGCTCGCTAGTGCTGTATGTGCCTCACACACATACACCCAGCGCACACACACGCCTTAGCACGACACGCACACACATCCACACACACACCACACCACACTACCACACCACACACGAGACACACCACACATGCGGAGACGACACCACACAGCACTCACACCACCGCATTACCCCCTCACTAGACCGTGCGCTCTCCATCTCGAGTATGACGTACTGGCGGTGATCTATAAATATCATATATATATATGTGTGTGTGTTGGTGATGTGTGGTGTGTGTGCGCGTGTAGGAGATGCGTGTGTGGTGTGTCTCACTGTAGTGAGCTGAGTGCTGTTGTCTCGGTGTTGTATCAAGACTAATACACACACACACACAAAATAAAAGGTAAATAACACAAACGAAAAGACCAAACAAAGAGGAAAAAAAACAGAGACACAAAAAAAAAGAGAAAAAACCACAACCACCAGCACCCACGACACACACACACGCACATTACACACATCAGCACACCACACACATCACACACACCAGCGACACGCTCATCACACACACACATAGCGTAGTAGTTGATTCAACCGCTATATGTATATAGATATATATATATATATATATATGTAACTATATCTCGCTCGCAGTGGATCGAATGTGTGTGTGGTGGTGTGGTGTGTGTGTGTGTGGTTGTGTCCGCAGTGTGTGGTGAGTGCTGTGTGTGGTGTCGTTGTGTGTGTGATGGAACACACAACACCACACATCACACACAGATCACACTCACCAACAGACAACACACACCACACACAGCACACTACACAGCACACACTCATCCACACACCGACCTTAATTAATAACACCTTATTTATACATATGTGTGGTGCTTTGTCGTGTGTGTCGTTGTGTGTGTGCTGGTGTTGTGTCGGGGTCTGTGTCTTGATTGGTGATCGTGTGTGTGTTGTTGTGTAGTGTGTGTGGTGCGTGGGTGTTGTGAGGGTGTGTGGTGGCCTTCACTGCTACGGATTTGCTATGATGATGGAGAGCTCGAGCGTGTGGTGTATGATGCTGTGTGTTTGGTAGTAGGTGTTATAAACACACACACACACCACTACACACACATCACATCACTATCACCACTAAACCACATCACAAGTACTCCAAGACATCAACTAACCTCACCTCACAACCACAATACGGTAAATATCATTAACAACAAAAACATAAAACGAAAATATATATATATATGAAAAACTTTAATAAACAACAAAACCAACCAACAAGACCACCACCATTTTTACTAATAAATATATACATGTATGAGACTTACTGCTGGCAAGTGCTCGGGCCCCTGTAGTTAGGCATTCTCGTTGATTATCTCGTGGTTATATGTTCAGACTCGCGCCTAACTCCGCCCCTATTTAAGGTCGAAGGGAGTTTCCTGCACGACTAAGTGATTATTTCCGCGTTTGACAATGCTTTTAGTGGTTGGTATATCAGAGCACAACAGTCCACATCCAGCCATAAAAATGTCAATAAATGCAGAACGACAAAAAACAATATGTATGTGGAGAAACTATACTGCCCCTCTGTGTCTGCTGTGTGTGTGTGTATGTGTGTGTGTGTGTGAATAGGTAATGTTGAATGATGCAGATATTGTTACACCTGGTGGTGGTGCCGCTTGGGTGGTCAATAATACAGCATATTGTGTGTTGTGTGTGTTGGTGTGTGGCACCTTGTCTAGGTGTGTGTGGTTGTGTGTGTGTTTCATATGTGGTGTGTGCTGTTGTCGTGTGTGCGAATTAATGTGTGTGCGTGCTGTGCCAGTCAAGAAAAGTGTAACTTTTCATGTGTTACCAGTATTAATGATCGTTGTTAGTTGTTAGCAATGAAGATCAGAATAATGTAAATGTTTAGTATCTCAGCCCTCCTTATCATCTCAAGGTGTGGTAAAGTTGTTTTTTATACTGAATGCACGCGATGTCTCAAGAACTAATTAATTACCAGAAATATATGGAGCTTAAGTTTTAATAATCTACTGTGCGTTGCTTTGTTTCTATTATTTGTATTTTTAGAGAAATCTTCAATCTCATGTGTTATTCTCCTGACAACTATATTATGCAATTATTTCACTCGTCACACATACGACTTAGATAGATGCGAGCAATTTAAGAACAAAACAGATAGTTTATAATATCTTAAAATCCACATATCCACGATATTAACACCATTCATAATTTGATCTTATACTGTTTAATTAAAGTATAACATTGGAGTGCACGACATACATGATAAAATTTGTATAGTATAAGACAAAAACAAAATTACATAGAGCGAAGGATAGAATTCAATAAATCTTAACAAAGTACAGGTATATATTATGAAGTTAATGGGCGGAAAAATATTTAGAAGAAATAATAAACTCATATATGTGCGTGTGTGTGTCCTTTATGCTTTAGCAGCCCTTGGTGAGGCATCCTTCCCTTTTTTACACATTCATTGCGCTGCACGGTCCTTTCACTCATTCTTCTCTCTCTCTCTCTTTCTCTCTCTCTCTCTCTCTCTCTCTCTCTCTCTCTCTCTCTCTCTATATATATTTATATTATATATATATATATATATATATTATTACTATATATATATATATATGTATATATATATTATATATATAGACCATATATATTAGTCTGATGTATAGTATATATTATATATATATATATTACTTAATAATATAAGTTAATATATAGCTGTTGGAGATATACATATTATTATATTCAATATAGCAGTAAGTACATATATACAGTACATGATAAAATAAACGGATATTTGTTATTATTTCTATTTGATATGCGCTCCTGTATCTTTCTCATACATTATGACTCGACGTAAGTGATATGTACACGCAATAAAGCAGTATCATTAATTTTATAAGTTTCTCTCAGATGCTGTTTATTTCAGCTATGATTGTATCCATCCATTTACTATGTGGACCTCATAATATTATGATCTGTTATATAGTATTCGACATGTTTTCTAAGTCATTTAGTATGATTGAAGACATACAATATGTTTATATTATAAGTGTACTAGACTCGTAAAAAAATTATACTTCATTTATCTGAATCCATTTATTTAGCTCTCCTCATCTTATTCTGATTTTTCTCTCTTTCCTATTCTAGTTTCTCTTATTCACTAGTGATAGTGAACATGATTTATAATATCAAAAAGAAATTAATAATATATAAACAGGTCACTCAATACCTTATGATTATGATAATGGTAATTATCTCACAGACATCAATTTATAGTGCCAAAAAAACCAGATTTAGAGTATTTTCTCCGCCTTGGTCTTTTCGCTCTATCCTCTCCCTACCTCACGCTACTCCCGCCCCCTACGCCCCGCCAGAGCGTGCCCGGTGAGAGAGAGACTCCTCGCAACACATCCCAATGATAAATGAATGAAGACAGAGCACGCCATAAAGGATACATAAGTGGTGCAGCCGCAGGTGACTAACCCTGGGCTTTAATAACGAACCCATGACACTACACCATATATATAGGGAAAACGTGCCTCTAGTAGT
>NW_020869773.1:343196-350696 GCF_003789085.1 Penaeus vannamei | reverse complement strand
CAAAGTCTGGAGGCAGCAAGGGCGGCTTGTGACAAGTGCAGTGACACTGGGTAGTGTACTCGTGGTCAACGTGTGGACTGAGTGTCGATCTCATGACTTCGACTGGCATGTTCTTAAGAGTCAAGTTACACAGTACCAGTCTCCTGTCACGGTCTTATAATCGGTAGTGTTTATGGCGACAACTTCGTCTTCTTTTTCTTCGTTACTTTCCAAGGCATACTCAAAAGTATACACGAATTACACTGATTTGGCATCACTGCACTCCATCATCGATAGATTTACAAAAGTTACATGGTGTTAAGGTCCAGAAAGCAAGGAGAAACCCAATTCCGGAGAGGCGGCGCGAGGGAGGGAGCGCGGCGGAGGGAACCAAACCGAGCGCGAAAGCCTGGAGGAGGAGGAGGAGGAGGAGCGGGCTGGACGAGCAGGCGCGACGCGGCGCTACTTGGTACTGGCACCATGGCGGTCCGGGCTGGCAGCCCCCGCTACCACTTGCTGTTGTGATCAATATCTTGCAATAATTCATTCACGATACGTTTCAATGACTGGTTCAGGGTGACCCGCGACTTGTCTGGTCTGCTCGAATGGGTGAATGTCCTCAGAGATTTCAGACGTAACAGTCTGGCAACACCCCATGCAAACCATAATTAATAACATGCCGAAAAGCAATAATAATTCTCAATTCTGTTCTCACTAAATCTCTTTAGCATAAATGCAATGATATCATAAACCAGTAAATAAATAGATAGTATAAATAGCCACATATTTGAGAACCAGATCCTTTTCATCCTTCAGAAAAAAAAAGAAAAATGAGACAAAGGAAAATGTGATCATGGATACAGGCCATCAAGGGATAGCTACCGATCTTTGGGCCCACTAAAGTGAAGATGACCTTCATCCAGACGAGGCATGGTGACCTTCCTCTCGGAGTACTACTGGCTGGAGCTCCTCGCGGGGCAACACTGCTCGCGCCGGGCTGGAAACTCACCAGGAAACCTTCTGCTGCCTGCAAAACCTCTCCTCTCTTTCATCCTCTCATCCTCTCTTTAAATCGTTATATTGGGTTTGGTTGTTTTTTCCATGTATATATATTATGTTTATGTAATCACCGTGAATTATTTTTCCTGCAACTAAGAACAGATAACAGAAACAATTTAATGCATTGCAAGATTAAGAATAATATGCTATAAATCAATCGCGAGGCTCCAAGATGTCGCGAAATGGACATGCTAAGTAAGAAAAGGCTTGACTTCATTTTGTCTTAATTTCAGATGCTATATATATCAACAACTGCTGATACAAATACATCTTATTAGATTAAACTGCATGTGCCTTTTGGTGGCGTGAGGCGAGGGTGATACTGCGCATGGCAACCTCTGCCTGCCGATTCAGACTTCTAGACAGATCTTCTAAGCGATGTGCTAAAAGTGAAGAATAATGTCTTAAATCATTAAAGCTCTTCATTGATATGTCATGTGAAGTACTCGTAAAATGAAAAACATTATTTTCACCATATTCCAATATTTGCATGCGCCTCTTTTAGTCAGTTTGAAAACTGCGGTTGGATGGGTACTCTCTTTTGCTGGAACGCATGGTGCTAAAATAAATGCTTCTGAAAAAAAAACTACAAGATAATGAACACTGACACTTCTGAATGAGAGCGAGAAATAGGGCGGAATCCAACAACCTGTTAATTAAGTGACTGCCGAAATATGATCCCGCCCGTACGTTTGTGCGAATGTATCCTCCGAGGTGCCACATCCAAAGAAGTGTTGCGAATTTTCTTCTCATGGCTAACGCGAACCCCATGGGAATAGTCTAGCGTAGTATTACTGTCAACAAACAAGGACATGGACAGGCCAGGCATAGCATGCAGATTGTGCAAATCTCACTAGGATGGCGTGTGGCATCCTCCTCTTCCTCCTCCTCCTCCGTCAGCTGCTGCTCCTTCTCCTCTCCTTCGTGAGAGCTCTTGCCTTGGCGGAACTCCCCAAACGCGACTGGGTAATTCCGGTGATGTAGGACATGTCAGCTATACGACGGGGGGCGAGGCTAGCCCTGCTACGCAATTTTCTTATTATATTTTTCAGCATGCCAACTTGTTCAGGTCTAAACTTGCTGACAAGGCCATTTCGACAATGTAGGTATCTGCCATTTATATAACGATTTAATATTACTCAGTGAGAAACTTTTGTTTGTAGTCTAATGTGGTATACCAAAGATTAAGCAATTCCCCTGCGTAGTAAATAAGATCAAAGAGTAATAATCCTTAATTTGATATTCTCCTAAAAATCTGATTGTCCCTCAAAATGTACAGTATAATAATAGGGAAATATACTATGTATAATATATAATATAATATATATTATATAATATACGTATCGACGGAGCATTCTCACCTTTCCGAGATACCTGGGGTCGAGTGAGGGGAACTGCGGCAGTGCAGCGTCTGCGAAAACTACGGCAGTGTGCTCCCTCTATGCTCTGCTGGGCGTAAGGAATGCTTAAATGGTCCTAATTATTTGATAGTAATTCACGTAATTGTGAAAGCCTTCGTTAATCTTAGGTGAATCGGAATGCAATATAAGCTTGTTGTGTTTGTCAAGTAAAATTACGTCTAATGGATGTAATTAATTAAATCGGACAGAATTATAGCATAGTTGATATAGCTAATATGTGCTATAGTTACATGCTACTATAATATATATATTATTAATAATAATATATATATACTATAATTAATTATTAATGTGTGTTGTTGTGTTGTGTGTGTGTGTGTGTGTTGTGTGTGAGTGTGCTTAGTGTGATTGTGTGTGTGTGTGTGTGTAGATGTGTGTGTGGGATGTGTAGGTCGTTGTGTCCAGTGTTTTAATGTGTAGTGGATGTGTGTGTGTTTGATGTTGGTGTTTGTGTGTGTGTATGTGTGTATGACGATGTGACGTAGTTAGTGTCATGATGTTTGTGTAGTGTTGGTGAGTGTTCTGTGCTAATGTGTGTTGTACGTTAAGGAGATGTTAGTGTGTGTAGCATAATATTTAGAGTTATATTTCCATCTATGCTAGTTGTTGATAGTTTTAAAGCATGATTATTTCTGATAGGAACTGTGTGAAATTAGATATCTTTATGCACACACTCAGCATACACACTAATTCCCTGGTAATATACGAATGTTATGAGTAAGGTATGTACTGCACTTATTACGTTATGTAATGTATTAATATGTATTGGTCTCTTAAGTGTTTGTGTCACATAATATTGTACATATTTATGTATAAAATGTTGTCGACTGTGATGCATGTACATACTGATGTATAATGTGCCCTTTGTGCAAATTGGTATGATTGTAATATTATGGTAATGCGTCTACTGTGCTGTTGCGTTGTCGCTCATTGAAAACCGGTAGATACTTTGAGGTGACAAGAATGCCCCGGAGTTTTCTCCTTTTATTGTTCAATTACTGAAGCACTATTTTGTATTAAAAACAATACCTACAGATTCAAACATCAATGTCCAGTTGTCGTTACTGGTTAACCTGCTCGAGCCACTCTCGTAGTGCCTAACGATGATAAAAACGAAAGTGCTTGGGAAAGATAGCACAAGGAGTCAACGTACTGGACTATGAACGAATTTTTAACTTCGCACGTCATCATATAAACCCACTAATAGACAATTGTAATATTCTTGTGCCTCTCGAAGATTTGCTCACTGTTGTTTTCGTCCAAAATGTATATATGTCCATGGAGCACATCCGTAGGCATATGATGTGTGCATAAGCCGCTACTCCCGTAACCGCACCTTTGCTTCCGTTGATTAGCTAAGACATAAAGCTAGTTAGACTTTTGATTAATCCAGTTGAACGACCTAACGTATAGTGCTCTTATATGAGTATAAATTCATCGCTGTTTAAGTGCAACATAAGTCGTGGAGCTCTGGGAGGCGCGCGAGCCAGTTATTCGATTGCGCCCAGTTGCAAGCATGTACGGATCCTTGGCCCTGTGAATGTACGTGGTGAGCACCAAGGGTCTAATCTGTTGGCGCGGTGAGCGGGGCTGAGTGGTGTTCTCGTATGGGTGCTCTTTCTGTAGAGTCCGGTAAGCCAGAAAGGTTCGCTTTCCTTTTATGTAACACTATCAATCCCCTATAAGAGGCTAAAAAAGGACATATTGTTGAGACCGTTTGTATTATCGCTTCTGATCGACGGAGATTCATGCTGTACACCTTCGTACGCACTTTCTATACTGCAGCGTGGGTAGAGACAGCACACAGGTATCTAATTGTATGACAGAATATATCTCTCAATGTGATCCAATCTGTTCATATAACGAACATACGTTTCTATTGTTCCAGATATCTAGATTAGCTCGGCATTGCACGACTGGACCGGTTAAGAGTAAAATTATTGGATTAGAATCACTGATATGTCGGGTTCGCATAGCGGTCATAGAGTATTCAATTTCCAGTCTTGGTAGTACTTTCATTAACGCTCCATGCAATTTGTGTACCTTGAAACGTGGATTTTACCATATAAAATATTTTCCGACCGACATTATACGCGTCCAGAGAAAGACGAAAACAGTCAAAGTTTAGAGCTAGATGTATAAGTTAGAAACACAGTTTTAATATCATTGCAGACTCATAGTTAAGAGGTAGGGCGTATCAAAAATAGCCAGTATTTAAATAAGAACAGCGCTAAAACTTTATTGGCCCGGAACATTTTGGGCCTAAAATTTTCCCACCTCCAAGTAAAAGGTTAAACAAATTTGGTACGACGCAACCTTCTATCGCACTAAATTTCAAATTAGTATTAATTTTGTCGTAGAGGGTATCCGTTGCCACTGCACAATATTGTTCATGTTAAGTCTTTAATTACCAATTCAGGTCCATGGTCAGTACTTGTGGTTAAACATGCGTTATCAATTTTGCGAATCATTCAACTGTGCCTCCGGTAGTCATTCAATGACCATTTATCATTTTTAATGTTATTTTGAGAAGAATCGGCCATCAGTCTTTCAGCAAGTTGAACAATGTACATAATATGAGTGACATGATAAAGTCAGTTAACCGATCGGATCCAAATAGAAGTGGTTATGAAGATTGATGCCCCAATCAAAGTATATGCCAACCGACGAACCTGGTGACACGAGACGCCTTATATTAGCTTCTCTACACTACTGTATTATTCTATTACGCTGTAGAGCTAGTCTATCTCGATTAGGCACCGAGCGCTGCCACTAGAATAACCATGCCCGTGTGACCTAGTTCTGTAATTATATAATCAATTTGCTACGCGTTTGTGCCAGAAGAGCCAAGTGTCATGACGAGTGTGCCATTGGCCATTGTCCCTATCTCTGCTGCGCCTCTTCATGGTTTGACATCGACTATTCACTCAATACTTTAGCACTCTGAGAGCACTTGTTTTTATCGTAATTTCATTAACTTGATTATTCCTGTACTCTACGTATACTAAGTCCATGAACCTGCAATTTGAGTCGATAGTGTTAACTGAATATAATGGGCATGCCAGGTGATGTGACACTTTCAGAGAAGTCACTGACTCCCATGTATTTGTGACTAGTGTAGTCATGCTATATATAGGTAAGTCTCGCTTCATCTATAGTAAGTAGATGGGCTCATCGGTAGTAACCTTTGTATCTGTACTATCACACTTTGAAGATTTTGATATGTTGGCGTTATACACACGAATATAATAAGGCATCTTAGTACTTTGTGCTCGATCATTTAAACATCTCGCTATGAACTTTATATATTACGCAATACTCGTATCTATTTACTATAGTATTGCCGAATAGACGCTTTTCATTGACAGTCAGAATCAATTCCTCTTAGTCATGACGTCTTTAACAAGTTACATGTGACTACAAACTTGATGAACCTGAGTAATAGACATTGAGATACTCAGTAGTAGTATATTTCATTTGTATTAAGTAGTTATTGAACGTGATCTTACCTGTATATTCCTATTATGCAGACAATCAGATGCATGTCTCTATAATCCCTATCTGTCTGATCAGTCTGGCGACCTGTGTCTCTCGCAGAGAGTATCCTGGTTTCGGCTGCCTCCCCCAAGATGGGGCGGGAACTGGTACCTGAGGAGCGGGTTGGCATGAGGGTCAACTTCTAGCTTCGCTGCTGCGCGCCTTTCTTTCTGCGCTGTAGTCTGTCTGTTCTGTACTCTTATCAACATATGGGCAGCGTATTTATGCAGTTACAAGAGGAAATTAGTAGTAAGAGTGAGGTCGAGATATTGTGTTCATTTTTCTGATTGTTCGTGAACCTGACATATGCATATGAGGTCGATCACTGATCCAGCGGTCGCTTGCTGCTATTTCCTAGTCATCGCGGGATGATCATTGCACCATTCATATCACTGCAATCACTTCCTCTTCCGCCTTTGCCCTTCTAAGGGTTGTCAGAGTAGTCGAATAAAAAGATCATGAAGAAGCAATGCATGGTTAGGAGTACAGGCTCACACGGCTGAGGTGAAATGCTGAGGGTCTTCAAATACTAGATTCAGCGGAGTACCTGGCGGTTGTTGACGTCCAAACCGAGACGCGCAATCAAGTAAGGAAAAGAAAGAGTCCTGTGAGTGTTACTCCCGAATCCCATGCAGATTGACCTGGCACAAAGCGAGTTGTCGCGAGAGGGGAGACATATCGTCCGCTTCCCCCATGAGGCGGTTGGGGGAACCCCCCCGTTTGTGACCGCACCCCATGCTTGAAACTGTGGCGTCGGCATATAACCCGGTACTGTCAACCATTACTTGCGCGCTACGATTCCCCGAACACACCTCGCCCTCCGGTTCTCGAAGTCAAATCCCTGGACTCTTTCGCGGTGCCATTGTTGCTCACCAAAACCCTGACGCAACCAGCTCTATGAGTGACCGGTGTGCACGTCGCCCCGTTGCTTGTTCCCTGGACCTCGAAGCGGCGAGGCCCAGTGACTTACCTCGGCCCCGCCCTGGGGGTAATGGGAGGGGCACAGAGGCACGGGTTCTGCCACCGTCCCGTCACCAAGGCTTTCCATGTGTTGAGCCAACCAATGGGCACCCCGCCCGAAGAGTCCCCTCCTTTCAGAAAGGAAGGGCGTTTTCGAAAAGAGGCGGGTGATAATACGATTATGGGTCCTCATTGAAAGGACGGCACGACCGTGGAAGGTTAGATGGAGGGTCGGGCACGTTGACGCCCCAGCGGAATGGGTCCTACGATTTACGGTTCCGCCCGTCATGAGTTTTGAGCCTCCGGGGTCCTCCTGAGAAGCACTCCTGCGTCTCTTCCTTCGTCTCGACTTCTTGGTTCGGTTTGGAGCAACATTTACCCATTCAGGTGACTCACGCTTCTCTGATATACAACCTTAGAGGGGGCGGGGGGTGTCAGTACCGAAAACAAAGCGCCGGGATAGACATCATATTTTCGAATGGTTCCTTTCTTGTAATACAATTAGAGTTAGAGAGAGACAGACAGACAGACAGGCAGGCAGAGA
>NW_020869773.1:321738-330356 GCF_003789085.1 Penaeus vannamei | reverse complement strand
CATATGCATGTATATATGAATATACACATCCTTCGAAGCGTGCATGTAGATACTTATTCTTCTTTACAGCTTCGCATATGCTTACATCCACAACCATCTGTCCATCACGGATCCTCTCACTTATATGCCCGTAGACACATGTTCGCCTCCCCCCGCCATTTATCAAGCTATCAAGTAAATGATCTTTGCCATCGACACCCTGGCCATGAGGCGCCGCGGAAAACAGCCTTAACCCAGAGGTGCAGACGCCAGCGCAGCCTCCAGCCCACCTTCCCCGCCCAAGGTCGTCCCTCCTCCGAGCCTCTTCGCCGCCCGACTCACCCTCACCGCCTCCTCACTCCTCTCCTCCTCCTTCTCTGGAATTTGTATTTCTCTCTTACTCACTCGTCTGTTTTTTACTCTATTTATTATCATTGTCATCTATCTCCATCTCCGTTCTCGTTGGTTGGCGGCTTTGCTTTCGTTTTACTCGTTTGCTTTTTTTTTTTCTTTTTTTGTGCCAGTTTTATTTGGTCACTTTGGTACTTCCTAACCTTTTGACTTTCTCGTGTGAACCTTCTGTCATTCATTCTCATATTACCGTCACATCGCTTGCGCCTCGCCGCCTGCGTCTTAATTTTTCTTAAGTAGTTTTTGTACTGAACTGGTCTCCCTCTCCCACACGTGCAAGCCTACTAAATTCATATCACCTCCACCGCTACACTCGTAGCATTGAGTCTAAATCTTTATCCTTCTACCTGTATACATTCACATCCAGATTTCATTGACTCATCAGCATATGACATCTCCCACCTTCGACATATCCGCACCGCCCTATTTTCACTCCCAGATCCAGTAACCACACGCCTATTAGCAAACGCTCACGAATGCACGCCCATTACCACACTCCCACCACAGGCATACATTACCGCCACCCTGCACGACCCTGCTCCAAATTTCACACACATATTCACGGACTCCTCCACATGCAACTTCTGCAGCTGCATGCAATTATTACCCGGGACCCTTCTAAAGCCCTTAAAAAGGCCCTTCGTGTTTCACTCCATCTCCATCCATCATCCTGACCCTGCCCTTTTTACTCCTTCGCTCTCGACCCAAAGTATCCCTGCTATTCAGCCTCACTCGTAATAGGTAATGCAGTTTGCTTTTATGGCTCTTACGCGACACCTCCAACAGTTATGTCTCTCTAAAAACAAGTCCCTGTGTTATCTGTCCAGCGAGATTTGTTCGGCACCATCAATTGAATTCTTAATTCCGATGGTCAAAAGTTTATCTGAGTTTGTATCAAGTTGTAGAAAGTTGGTTACGATTAAATTTAGACGACTGGGATGAGTCTATCTATTCCCCCCGTCTTTTAGATAATTTGCTAAATATTCTTATACATCTAATCAAATACAACCTTTTCCTATTCTGTTCTTGAGAAAGAATTCCTTTTTGCAAGCATAGATTGCGTGCATGTCGTCAAACCATATTTTTCTCCCGCGCAGATGAAAGGATCGTCAAGAAAACCAAGGGGCGGCAATCCATCTCTTGTCGCGTGGTACAAACGACGACATTAATTTTCTTAATGCTTCGCCAATCTGGTATCGCATCTCCATGACCCTTTCCAATAACTTACCGCAAAGGCTGTTTATCCTTCGCGAATGTTTTGATTATGACTCTTCCGATTTTTACACTTTCTCGGCTCAAAGATTTCGCGTGTGTTTTTTTTCCATCCGTCGTTTTTCTTCGTACGTTAAAGGACGGTGAAAGTTGTATGTTTATATACATACACATACATATGGCTATGTATATATATAATATATATAATATATATATATATATGATAGTATATATGTATATGATATATTTAGGTAATAATAGTATAGGTATACATATTATTGAGTATAATAAGTGTATAGATAATAGTGAGTGAATAAATAATATAGTAATAAATATGGTGTGTTGTGGTGTAGTGATAGTGTACATAAACAATATAGTATAAAGCAACATATATACATATGTATGTTAATAATGTGAGTAATATTAATATTATAGTATATATAGTTATAATATATATATAGATATAATAGAGTTATATAATATAGTATATAGAGTAATAATAGCGATAGTGGTGGAATATACCACACATAACAACACACACACACACACACACACACACTCACACACACACACACACACACACACAGCGAACAGCAACACAACACACACCACACACATATATAGATAGGTTAATATATATATATAGAAGTATAATAGCTATAAAGTAGAGTGAGTAATATATATTATACTATAGCTATAAATCGTACACACACACGCGACACACAGCACACATACCACCACACACAGAGCACACACACACACAACACAGCACACACACACACACACACACACACACACACATTATATATAGTAAGGAGAAGAAGATATAATATATAGAAGAGTAATATAGAGTAGTATATAGTGTATACATGAGATACAGATAGTGTAATATGAGTGAATATGTATACATATATAATTATATATATACACCACACACACACACACACACCACACACACAGCACACAGCGAACCACACGAGCACACACACACAACACACAACACACACACACACACACACACACACACACACATATAATAATAGATGAGATATTATAGAGTAATAATATATATATAATGAATGTGAGTGAGTGTCATATTAGGACAAAATATATAGTACATATACATGTCTATATTTATGGCGATATATATATATATAGGGATAGCATATTAGAGATAAGAAGTGAAGAGGGAGTAGGAGATACAAGACATGAGATAGGAGTGAGTAGAAAATAAGAATATATATATAAATAATACAATGAAAGATATATAAGAGACATAACATGAGGGAGATAAAACTGTGTGAGATGGTGTGGTGTGATAAAAAGTAAATATTTATATAAGTATTAGGTATAGATTATATAAGAGTCATATAATAATTATAGATAATAGTAAATAGCGGTTATGTCAGTACCTCCTTAATAGAGATCACTCTGATGAGAATAGGTTTGTCGTCCGTGTGTGCACATTGTAGTGTGTGTGAGTTGCTCCCCTCTGGTGGGATCGCTGTTCGTGTGTGGGTGTGTTACCTGCTGTGTCCAGGATCAAAGCCGAGGGTAGTCATAGTTTGTTGTTCGCGGTGTGTGTGTGTGGTATGTATATGGGTTCAAAAGCATATCCATATCAGAGATGAATAGGAGTTTATAATGAATAAATTATATCTATAATATATATTATATACATATATATGGTGTAAAATTCAATCTTGTGATGTTACTCTGTATATCAATATTTATATTCTGTTATAATTATATATAATATATGGTGGCTCATTGGATAAACCTATTATTATTATCTCTCACCGTAAATTATGTACTCATATATCTTGATGATTCATGTGGCACGAGCTCAAATCAAGGAGCGAGCTTTGAAAGACACCCCAAACGCTCCTGCTCGGTTGGCTATAAAACACACACACACACCCACACACACACACACACACACAGCACACACACACAACACAACACACACACACACACACACACACACACCACACATATAATAATATATATATATATTTATATATATATATATAGTGAGTTGTATATATTACTAATAAATAATATATATGTATAGATATGTATATAGCAATTGCAATTAATAACAAGGCCCGAAGGAAAAATCATGCAGGCACACTAACAGTTAATATATAATGCAAATAAATAGCATAAACTTATATAATGTGAAATATTATTATATATACATATGATTATGTATATAGGCATAAATATTTAGTATTTATATAAGCTATATATACACGAGTATATATGCTGTGTATAGTAGCTGAAATCTGATATCCACCCCCCCCTCCCCTCCACCGTCTCTCTTTCTAACATGAAATGATGTGTGGCGAGTAAAGACGAGTCCATGTGTGTGTGAGTCACAAAATAATATTTCTGGAACTACATACTATTTTGTTTTTCATCCCATCTACAAAATTTCAACAGTGAAGTTTCAGCTTGACGGTGTTTCGGTCCAACGTTTTATTGTACATAAATGAATGCTCCACCCACACCTGATGTCATCTTGCCTAGTTGCCACTTCATATAATATTTCAGCCCTTGGGTTAATAGGTAAAAACAGTTAATTCAACAGCATGTTCTGGTGTCATAGTTTGAGCATGGTAATAAAGAGTAGCGAAGGATTTAGTTATCCTACGCCTTCGTGGCGTCTGGGTCACAACTACACACCACACACAGAGAAGTAGGGAGAGGGGATGAAGATGGGAAGAGAGGAGTAGAGAATGGTGGAGGGAGAGAGAGGTGCGGGGTTGTTGGAGAGGTGAGAGAGGATGAAGAGATGTGAGGAGAGAGGGAGAGATAAGAGATGACGATGGGGAAGAAGGATGTATATGAGAGGAGAGGAGGGAGGGTTTGAGAGTGGGGGTATTGAGTGGAGAGGAAGACAGTAGAGTGGAGGAAGGAAGGCGAATGAGGTTGAAGAATGGGGAAGGGGGAGGAGGGGATGAAGATTGGGGGAAGAGGGGGGAGAGGGTGGGAAGTGGGAGGAGGTGAGGGAGGAATGGAGCGGGGAGTGGGAAGAGAGGAGAGGGGGATGGAGAGCTGGAAGAGAAGAGAGAAGAGTGAGATGGAGAGAATTGGGGATGAGAGAGAGAGAGAAAGAGTGGGAGAGGAAGAGGAGAGAAATGAGGGAAGGGAAGGGGGAGGACAGAGGGAGGGAAGGGCGTAGGGAGGGGAGGAGGGAGGAGAGAGAAGAGAGAGAGGAGAGGAATGAGCAGGGAGGTTAGGCGAGGGAAGGAGAGGAGGGACGGGAGGTAGGGAAGGAAGGAAAGGAAAGGAAGGAGGGAGGAGAGTAGAGGAGAGAGAGAGGAGCAGAGAAGAGAGGGAGAGAGAGAGATGGAGAGAGAGAGGGAGGCAAGGGAGGGAGATGGTAGAGAGAGAGAAGAGAGAGCGGAGAGAGAGAGAGAGAGAGAGAGAGAGAGAGAGGAGAGGGGGGGGAGAGAGTATAACGAGTGAGAAGAAAATGCTAGATAGAAATAAAAGCCAGAAACTCAAAACGTGCGGTAAATGGAAGGACCAAAGAGAAGAGATGAGGAGATACGCGTATCAAGTCAAGGGGGAGGAGAGTGTATTTAATACGGAGTTAAAGTAAGACATGGGACACAGAACACAAGAGCGAGCTTCAAATTCTAGAAAACCCACTATAGAGACAAAGATGTTACGTATTAAAGCCGGCCAGAGCGACCCAATCAGGCTATCCTGGAGTGGAGGAAACGTGTTTTCTCCTATCTAAGAAAATTATGTTTGGTGAGTGCGAAGGAGTGTTGCACGAGGGAAGGGAAGATGAGTGTTGGAACGTGGCATTGTGATACAAAATTAATAATAATTGAGATAAACCACAAATTTACTATATCTCTCTCGCAGAAGTTCGCGTGGAGTATAGAGTTGTGAGCAACCGTAGCATCTTTCGCTGAGTCAGACCCAATGATATGGAATCTGAGAGTCAGCCGAGTGTGACTGTGATCTCGCGAAAGGATCGTAGAGAGACTGCTGCTGGGGAGTGGCCAGACGAGAGTGACGCGAACTCACAGTTGTTACGCGAGAAACGCACAAGTTGGTGGTAAACTAGCTGGTCTGAAGTTTGACTAGAGAGAAAGCAGGGTTTTTACATATATTTGTGCATCAAATCAGAGTGTTGAGATAAGAGATGGCGTAGTATAATTCTTCGATTCGAGGTTTGCACCAAGTTGAGTTCGTTTATTTTCTTCCCTTTTTATGACTGTCAGCAAGTGCGCCAGACACGGTCACAAGGGGAGGGCGCGTATGTAGGCAATTTAGCAGGGTTTATTTGTATGAAGAGGGAGTATAATGCGTAATCGGCAATGAGGGCCTTAGCTATTAGAAAGAAGAAATAAGATATGCAGCCACGACGTTCTGGCTCGCATATTCTCTGTCTATTTGCAGCAGTCGAGAGGTGTCAATAACATGGTTAATACTCAGTGGAATGCATTATTGAACGCGAGTGCACGGTAAAGCAAATGAAATGTTTCCACTTTTTTACCTCTTGATCTATTGAATGCATTGAGTTTTCAACAATCTCTTCGACGCGTTATGTCCTTTCGCGTCCAGGCATTCATTGCCCGTGCTATGTACGTACCGACTGTACAAGAGTCTTCTTTTCTTATAAGCCGCGATTTGTGTACATCATTCAAAACTCGAGTTTCTCTGATGTTTTTTATTGCCTAGTCATATCGTAATCCTATTTAAACAGAATATGGAATAACTCAGTCAAGGAGGAGTGTGGACAAAAGAACAGGGCAAGTAGGATGAGCAGGAGTGAGAATGAGCGGGTACTAAAACTAGATGTAAAGTACCTTTATGCGGAACTGTAAGGAAGGCGTCTGTGCACGCACCAGAGGGCAAGTGCGTAAAAGTCTGAGCGCAGAGACAGCAAGGCATGGTCCTTGAGCTTTGTGGTCTGAGTCTCGATAAAGGAGAGGTGTTAGGTGTGTGTTAAGTCCTTCTCAACTCGACTTTATTTTCGTTGATGACGTTACCTGCAAGCGCTGGTCAGTAGCCGAAATTCAGACGCACTACTACTTCGCGGGAAATCAGAATGCAACTAAAATCTCATTGTTTGATGATGCACTGAAAATTTATCTCTGAGCGAGTTTATTTCCGGATTTCAAAACAAAGCTAATTGAGACTTATATCATAATTACACATGTCCAAAGCGATAACTTTGTGTGGGTTTTATCTCGTTGTCCTACAAAAACAAAAACCATGATAATAATATAAAACTGTCTACGATAAACACCGTTCCTTACTTGTCCTTGGTATTCACGCGGTATCGCCCGACCCAATGAAACGTTTTTCAACAAGGAACGTTTTTCAGAAGCAGGAAAGCCAGTCACTAGAGTATGGGATCGTCCAGCTGACGTGCACAATGCGGCGCACACCTGTTGCAGCACGTGGCCGCCGCCAGATGTCATACGCCCGCACCCATATCCTCGGCCTCTATCGTCAGCCCAGGTTACGCCACTCATATCGATATTCACAACCCTAAAGCTGCTGCAGAAAAAACAGCGCTGATAAAATTTGGTTTTACAGGCAACTCAACCGCGAGGCGAGTGAACTGGCCAGCACACCTGCTACCAACACTAAGGAAATACTGACTAACCGGTCACCCTGAGATGGAGCAGGGTTGGGCTGAAGGGGGGGGGGTTGAAAAGGGTAAAGTGGAAATTTTGTCATCTAAGCCTCCGAGTTAAATATTTGTCATGAACTTCATTTATTGGTAGTCATCGTGTCATCATTTATCTCGCGTTGACGTGATAACTCAGTGTGCCGTTCTATTAAGCTTAAAAACAAAGGAGGAAAGAGGCGAATTTCGCTTGTTTCCCCTCCCGGATTCTCCTTCTCGCTCACCCTCGCTTATCTCATCTTCCGTCCTGCCTTTACTCTTGACAACTCGGCATTTACTATTCATATTCTTGTTCTGTTAAGCATGAAAATGATATGACGATTTTTCCTCCATTTTTTCACTATTTGTATCAGTCTCTACGCCGTATCGGAAATGACTCCGAATGAATGAATGAAGTGAGGAGAAGTAAGATCAGACAAGAAAAATCTTTCTATCTTCCGGTTATCCGCATTCATTACTGTGCCATTATATCCGTCTCAACAGTAACTATGTCATGAGAAAATGACTCAGCATAGCCATCTTAACAGTAAAAGTATCAAGCACAAAGGAATATTACCCACTAACTGGTAAACAACACACATACCCCCTTAAGCAGAACGTACCCTGCTACTACCTCCATGCCCCGCCCCCTTACCTCCCTTCCTTCACCCTCCCATCCCCCCCCCCCTTCCCCTCCCCTTACTCAACGTCACACGCAGACACCACGCGGAGAGACGGACATTTTTTCCCACATGTCGACCTTGACTCATACCACGAATACAACCCCCTTGGTACGTATGTATTCCGCCATTACCGTCCACTATACTTATGGAATCGTGTGTCACTTACACCACCTATTATACCAGAATTATTGCATTTATCTCCCCTCAGGCGTGTCCCTCCCCCGCCCCCTCCCAGCCACCCCGGTCGGCTGGACACAAAGAGCCGGTGTCGGGGAGGGAGGATGACGTCACGTTGAACTCATCAAATAGTGCACCGCACGCAGCCGCGCGCCGTTCTTATAATTCTATTTGACTGTGTTATCATTAGTCATGATATTTTATTTTTAAAATGTATAAATTTCTCCTTCTAAATTTCTAATATATTGTTGTTGTTTTTTTCAATAGCACCGTGTAATCTTTGATAACAAAACTGAAACACGTAACATTGAACTTGCAGGGAAACTTTATGAGAACTAATGATGTTGATGATGCTTAGATCTACATAATAGCATGTTTTTGTAAATTTATGACTACAATAGTCTTAGTTTCCATGTAGTTAAAGTTATTAGTTTTTATTATTATTTTCCTATGCGCCATGTCCCTATGGAGATAGTTTTATTAATTCAGTTTCTGTTTCTGAATGTTCACAGATA
>NW_020869773.1:296738-304238 GCF_003789085.1 Penaeus vannamei | reverse complement strand
AAAAGGATTGATAAGCAATTGAGAAATATACGCTGATATGTGGCCCAAGTGCGGATTAAGAAACCATATTTTTTAAAGTCATATTGAAATGCCAACAGTTTGAAAGAAACTGTGATGATCATAGTTCATGCTTTAATGGAATCATAATATTAAAGTCAGTCAAAACGTGTACAGATTTTCATAACAAAGTAAAAAATTGATATACAAAATGGTTTCAAGGGTAGACATAATAAGTTATTGTGTAGAAGAGGCTCATGATGAAATACAAGAATTGGTTGGAATTCTATTCATTTTTCAAAGAACGTAGCATTGAACTTAGTTCAAGTGTTTGCAAAATGTAGCTTCTCAAAGATTAATAACCACATTGCTTAAGTGATTCCCATGGCCTGAGGTTGATAAAGCACACCATGAGTAGCCAACAAGCCAACACATTCTAGCAAGATAAGGCTTAGACTGATTCCATATTTTAAGCCTAGTCAGTCAGAGCAGGAGTCAGGCTCCAGGAAGTATCAAGTGGATTTCGATAGAGCACTAAGAGTACCCTGAATGTTCAGTGTCACTTTTTGTGGTCCCTTGCTGGAGAGAGATCCAAAGTAAAGAATGTGGTTTGGAATATAAAACGCCCATCATTTATCAGGAAAAACTTGTCACATGTGTTATTAGTATCTTATCAGAATGGTTTATATTCCTCTATCAGGAAGATGAGATATTGTCCTTTAGAATTAAGCAAACCAGTAATTTTATTAACATGGTTTAATTTAGAAAGAATTTGTTAAGTGAATAATAAACCTGCAAAAGTTAATATGATGGGTTTATTGATATAAAATATATCCAACTTTGTACACAAGTTGTAATTGCAATAGGATATTCCCCTGTTGTAATTAAGTCATTATTTCTAGGCAATGGAGGGGATATGACAAGGATAAATTGTTGAGTTAAGTCTGTCATAATGTACCTGATCACATTACCCAAGATATTTCTTCTGAGGTGTAGAAATACCTTCATATTTTCATATTTATAATCTGTTTGATAGGTTGTTTTGTTTTAATTTTTAAAATTTCTGGGACAACTATTACATTATTTTTTTTAAAGATTTCTTTCCATAACTCGCAACTGTTGGGTATAATAACGTATTTTTAAAAGTTTTAGTGAAGAAAGTTCATGGTACTTTTTTTTTTTTTTTAATACAATTATATGAAAAAGATTAATCAACAAATATGCTACTTAAGACACTGATGGCCATATTTCTATCCAGTTATTGCTTCTAATGAGCACAGTTATAAACCAAATGGGGCAGAGCAGGTGTAAACTTCTCAAATCCTTCAAGCTAACAGAATATATAGTGGTTACTATTTTGCATAATGTAATAGCTAACAGAATATATAGTGGTTACTATTTTGTATAAAGATGTCATTGGTACCTTGATAATTAAAAATGATAATATTTTTAATATGATACTTTCCTTTCAGTGAAAGTTGCAGGTGTCCGCCATCCCCCAAGACGGAAGAGCGCAGAGGAGAGGCCTCGCAGAGACAGCGATAAGGATGTGGAGCAGATTGTAGCGAGGAGGTCAGTTCTGTGTGTACATTGCTATTATTTCAGAATGTTCTTTATAGGGAAAAATTAATCATAAAGCAGAAAATTTAAGAAATGCATTTGCACATTGGCTACTTAGTAGTGTGCCTTGTGGAATACACAGTAATGAAAGTCACTCGGCTCCACAACAATAATGATGTCCAGCTTCTAACCAGAAATGAAACATCAACTTTGTGTAACAAGTTAATAGATTTCAATTAGGTGTCATAATAGGAAGTTTGTAAAAAATATATATATACTAATATTTTCCCTTTTTTTTATTTTCTAGCCCCCTAAAGCCTCCAGCTACAGTTCCACCTGTATTAGGAAACTTGGAAAAAGATTATCCTGTAGCAGCTGTGAAACACACACATGAAAAGCCTGTGCCAACGCACACTCCCCGTAATACTGCAAACATTGCCCCGATTATCCAACAGCCAAGGAAGTAGATAGTAGTTTTATGATGGAGCTATGTGCATCCAAGCCATCCTAGATTACTCTCCTCATTTCAGGTGGTCTGAGTGCTGTAAACCTGTATTCAGGGCTCAAATGATAAACTACAGGGATTTTTTTCTTTTTTTTATATAATTCATGATATTGGGTAAAGAACAGTCTTGGGTAACTAGATGATACAATAGTTTTGATTTTAAATTATATAACTCCAAGTGTAAGAGAAAATTCTCTCATTCGCTCAAATAATCAGGATAGTGTGATATATTAGTATCAGATAGATTTTTTTTTGTGCAAGTGAAAATTGTTAGGTGCTGTAAGAAATGTGGGTTATAATGATTAAAAGTGATGTACTTATAAATGTGGTGGTATAATATGACTACAAGTACAAACAGTTGTGGGTTTGTGATATATAGAACTTTTACATAAAAAAAAAAAGAAATTCATGGGATAATGAAACTTTTTCACTTCTAGTTCTCACTCATAATTTACATTTTTTCTTCTCTTGCCCAAGAGAAGGAAAAAAGGTCTTTATTTTCATGTTCCATTTCTATTTTATCATTATCAGCAGGAGGAACACCTTACTCAAGAAAGCAGGCCTGCCCCCTTTTATCCAACAAGCACAAATATAGAACTTGGTGTGGTGGATAGATTAAGAAGTATTTTAAAATGAGGAGTTGTATGTAATTCAAGCAAGTTCTTATGGAAGTCTTGTATTGATCCTTTTAAATGCTGGCTTTTTAGAACATCTTTCTATTTTCTTTAATCTTTAATTTTATAGATTTTTTTTTTTTTTATGAAATAATTTTACAGCATTTCAGTACAACAGATGAGAGGTGCATGTATTTTTTTTTTTTTTTTCTTTTCCCCAGAATTTCAAGTTTGAAAAGTCATAAATTATCAAAAGAAAAATAGCTTAGCATACTGCTGTGATATTAATAGTACCCAATATCTTGATTTTTTTTTTTTTATCTTAAGAAATGCCAGTCTGACTTGAGGGAGATAGCAACATCAGTAAATATTTTTGAAAATGAAATGATCAAGTACTAGCTTTTTTTTTTCTGAAACATCCCTGTATAAAGTATTGCTTTTGTTCATGTCCATCAAATTTATGTATTTGTATTATGTTCATTTTGAAGATATCCATGCTTTCTTAATGGCAGTGAGTTTTGATCAACTTTTGTAGAATTAGGTATGGTGAGGATGTCATAATTAAGAGTTTACTGCTTTTTAAGAAACTATATCACTAAAGTACAATGAAAGGGACCAGGTTCCAAGTACTAAAAAGCTACATATGTGCTGAGAATTACTTGCTGCCCAAATGTTTTGGTTGTTTGTAAATCTAAAAGAACACACTTATGTACCTGTGTATGTGCATTTCTGTGTGTGTTTTTACACTCATACATGAAGTGCAGAACTGAAAGGAACTAATGTGTGTAATAGTTATATTTTTGAACTGTTGTTTTCAATTGTTTATTGAAATTTATTTTTGTTTAAGTGTAATGGAAGAGGGAAGTAAGTGTGGTAAATATACATGGTGAAAAATTACATGTATGAGGGAGTTTGCGGTTTGAAAAGTTTATCAGAGTGAAGTAAAAAAAATATATATATTCTAAATTATCCAGACATCAATTGTTGCAAGTATTAGTAGTAACAAAGAAAAAAGTAGTGTGCAATTTAACTAGTCTTGGCTTGTATATTAGCTAGTCAGCAAAAGAAATTTGGTAGAATTCCAATGGGAAAATGTATACATTCCAATAAGGGACACAAATGACACATTTCTGGGAGTCAAGCCTTACAGTTGGGTTATAGTTTTTGGTTGCAATATAATTACATTATACCCGAAAATATGAAGAAAAGACAATAACATTAAAAAGTAAAAAAGAAAAAAAAAAAAAAAGGTTTTGGGATATTTTATTGGCTTCAGTTTTATTTCAGTAGTGAATAATTGATCTCTTATTAATTATACAATTCAGGTGAATGGAGAGATGAAGATTTCAGCATTATGAATGTATATGGCTCAATGTGATTCTTCTGTAGGCAAACTTTAAAAGATAAAATATAAGATATTGGCAGTTTTATGGATTGTGTTGGTGAAAAAATTAAGAACTTCATCATTCCATTAACCATTCATGTAGAAATGAGAAACGTTTCATTGTATTGGGGAAAATACATTGTAAGAAATAAATGCATAAAAAAGAATGTGTTTTGTTATCCTTCCACTGAGACTATAAGGAGAGCAGTAGTCTACAATAATATATTATAGTAACCATTAACATATGAACTACAAGTGAGGGACATTCTCCCAAACAAAGATAAGTTACGTTGGACCTCAGCCCTTGCCTCAACTAATTGTACATGGTCTTTTCTTCTCCCCCTTTCTTTTTCCTTCCCTCCCAATACCTTGCTCTTTGTATTGGGAAGGCTTAGGAAACAGACTGAGGCCCAATGTAGGCAATCGCCCTTACCATGGACCTCGGCCCTCACCTCGACTAATTTTGCTTGCTATTTTCTTCCCCCACCCCCAATTCCTTGCCCGTTGTTGTCGTGGGGGAGCTTAGGAGACTAAGACCCAATGCAGGGATCTCCCCTGCCTAAGTCATCAGCCCTCGACTAATTTTGCATGGTCTTTTCTCCCTCCAGCTCTTTCGTTTCCATCCCTTCTCCAACCCCTTCTATTATCTACTTCCTAAAGTGTAAGAGTTGTGCTGAAAGGATGAAAGGGTGACTTTGTGCCAGTCCTGAACAGCCTGAGGGAACCATGGGCAAGGTATTCCCCAGTTTTGTTGTTAGCCCCTTACCCTTCAAGGGGACCCAGAGGGGTGGGCTGTTTATTCCCCCAACATAGCCAAGGCTTCCCATGGCTAGTAATGAAGACGTAATACCCTTATTAGGGGCAATGAGGCTTGCCCCTTCATCAAATAGCTCCACCAGTTAAAACTCTCACGACTCCAGGCTCTCCTTTGATCACGATTCTGAACACTACAACTGCTACCCATTCCTCAGTGCCTACTAGTGCATTATCCACCCAAGTCGAGACTCCTACTCTCAACTTCATCAACTCTACCCCAACAGCCTTCTTCATCAATCGCCTTATCTTCCCTTATTACTACCCTGCAGCCTTATTCTCTATCTCTACGTAATACTACCCCCCTCAACAATACTTGTTCTTCCACATGAGATGTGTCCTACCACCCACAACTCTACCAATATCTTGCATACTCTATTTAGTCAAGCCAAATGGGACCGATTTTTTGTGATCTCCCTACAGCTCCTTACCCAGGCATCACTCTTCTCTTTCAAAAATGTCTCCAACAGCAAGTGGGCAGAGTCCCCTTCCGTACCTGACCCGATTGTTCCCGTCTCGTTACAATTACATCTGAAACTGAAGCTATAGCATTATCAAATCTAACTGATTTCTCTGGCAACCCCATTCCTGCATAACCTCATCCAACTCTTAATACTTGAACTGGAACTGTCTTGATCTCCCCAGCAAGCTGCCCTATGGATATCCATTGGTCAGATTGTGGAGAATACTTACTTGGCTGCCTCAAAGACCATGATGTGATATCAGTACAGTATAGGTCATTGAAAGAAACCCACCAACATTGGACCTTCCCTTTCGTATCTACATTGGTGGACAATCCCTCCCTGTTCGACCATACCATCCTCCTCCCCGTCAATGTCAAAACTGTTAGTGCTTTGGACATCCTGGCAAACACTGCCGTTCCACAGACCAATGCCTCCTATGTGCCCAACCCAGTCATAACCCTCCTGCACAACACGCACGTGCTAACTGCGGCGGACCCCATAATGTATTTTATAGAGGCTGTCCCACTTACAAGCTTGAGTCTGAGGTAGTAACTCTCAGATATAAAAATGGTCTCACTCTGCACGAAGCCAGACAGGAAACACCCCGACAAGATTTCTCTCAGACTCCCTACTCTAGTAATATCGCTCACTCTGCCCCTTCCCATCGGGATATTTTTACACCCTCCCTATACCTACTTACTTCCCCACTTCCACTTCTACCTGCTGCCTTCCCCAGTCAAATTCTTTTGCCATGCTAAATCCAGACACTCCAATCTCAACTACAGCCCCAACACCATCCCCTCTCCTTTCCCGCACTACCCACAGCAGACAGACTAAACGTTCCACCCCTTCTTCTCCTACCACATACTCACCTTCACCTACCTTTAACTTTATTCCTCAGATACCAGTCTCCTCTTTCCCTCCTCCTAAGAAAACCATTGTCTCACAAGACTCTCCAACCAACTCCACTGGAGAGACCATGGAAGTATTCAAAGCTATATGTTTGAAACAGATTTCCACAACTCATTCTCCCTCCACACTTGAAGTGACTGCAGATATCCATCCTCCTCCTACCTATAGTCCCCCTACACCCGTTCCACCTACTCCTCACAACACAGGCCATTCCCTCAACTCCAACTACTGCTGATGTCCATCCTCCTCCTGCTCATATTCCCCCTACAACAATTCCTCCTACTCCCTCCCAACACAACCACCTCCTGATACTCCAATCTCTTCCTCTTCCCCAATACCTACCCTCCTCCTCACTTTATTTGTCGCAACAGAGAACCCAAACGTTCCACTTCACCCTCTCCTACTACATCCTCTTCTTCTGCTCCTCAGATATCTATATCCTCTTCTCCTCACAATAGAACCTTTGTTTCTCAGTCCTCTTCACCTAACTCTCCTCTAGAAACCCTTGAAGACATCCAAAACTTGATAAAGATGACTAAGGGAACACTGCTCCCTCTTTCAACCCAATCCCTCTGTTCCTACTCCTACATCTGAAGTATTTGCAGATATCCATTGTCCTTCTCAGGTTCCTTCCATCCCCCTTCCTCCTACACCTTCCTCTCTACAACTTCCACCTGAATACTCACACAAATCCTCTCATCACAAGTGTCCTTCCCCAGACCCCTCCCCTCCAGACATTCTTCTTGATACTTCACCATCTTCCCCAGTACCCCTTTCTCATCCCCTGGATTCTCTCCTTCTACTTCTCCAACAGCCACCTGTTTTCCTTCAATAATGTCCCTATTCCTTTCCCAGGCACAGATATAATGCAATTCACTTGCTCTAACCTCTTAACCTTTCCCATTTGCTAATCCCTCCTCTACTTCATTTACTTTTCTCTTTTCCCTTTTTGCTACCATACTTTCCTATAACACTAATCTTTGACATCTAACACATTTTATCCTAATCTTAAACTCATCTTCACCCTTTCCAACACAATACTTTACCTTAGCACTATATAACTTTTGATGTCTAGCACATTTATTTATTTCAAACACAAAACATTTCCTTTTCCTTCTCTTCTTCATCCCTTCTGTTCACCCTAAAGTGTGAGAACCGAGCTGACACAACCTGTGTCATATAACATGTTGTCCTAATCATTAACTAATTTTAACCTTACCACAATACTTTAACATAGTGCTGTATGGCCTT
>NW_020869773.1:279238-289238 GCF_003789085.1 Penaeus vannamei | reverse complement strand
TGAAGAGAAAGGGTGATGTTGACTACCGCAGCAGTAAGACAGGGTTACTGGCCTTGCAGTGGAAAGACCGCAACGCTATCACCATGCTGTCTACAGTCCATACCGCTGCAATGGATGGGGATAAGCTGTCAATGGCAGCAGATTATGTCTATATAAATAGTGTCACCGCTGGTAATCAGATGGCAAGCTACTACCTGACAACTCGCCAGTCCAAGGTGTGGTACAGAAAAGTCATCTTTGTCTGACATGGTCATCGTCAACACCTGGGCTATCCATCATGCCCTGGGTGGAGGGGAATCACAGAAGGTCTTCAGAGGTCTCACCTCTGAGCTTCAGACACTTCTGAGCCAGTGCCAACTTCACCAGGAACTGCAGTGCAACAAGACCACCTCTTGCAGTAAGGCAGGCCCTACAGCAGCGATGGAATGCCATCATCGAGATCCCTGACAGCAAAAAGAGGTGTTGTTGGTGTTCGAAGCACAATCAGCTGAGGAGCACCAGGAGCTTCTGCCCTGAATGCAATGTAGGCCTCAGCAACTCAGGGTGCTTTGAGCCTTAGCACACAACCCAGTGATGCCATCCACAGGAGGAAAAATAATAATAAAAATAAATGAAAATAAATAAATAAATAAAAACTGATTTACCCTCATGTTATCTTGGCAAATGTGTTACTGAGAGTAACACACATAGTATCATCAGAGATTCCGATTGCATCTTAGCTTTACGAGCATGCAAAACATCAACTTTGATTCTCAAAACATAATCAATGTACTAACATGGCTGTAAAAGAGGTGTAAAATTGTAAGCATACTGTCTGGTATGATCCCTCATAGTGTGTGGCTCACATGGGGGTCCCCAGCAACCCCCACTCACCAGTATAGAAACCACCCAGAAAGGAGGGTATATGGCACTCTCGAGGAGCTGCCACTAGTGGGTTATACTATTGGATCCAGTTGCTTCACGGCAATCACATGGACCAAAATACGGGTATTAGGCTTACTTATGCAGCCACTATGCCAAGTGTGCTGCACGTAGGCAAACACTCGTGTACTGTGACAAGACTCTATGCCTCTCCTTTGCAATGTTATATTCTCTTTTCATGCATCTGTATTTTTTTTTTTTTTTTTCTTGCCATTTTCTAATGTCCATATGTGCCATTTGATTTACTTTATCCAGTTCATAATAAACTTTCTTCCTTGCACAGACTCCATCATTCTTCTAGTTAGTAAATAACTCAGTGTAATAAAAATAAAAATATGTAACCTTTTGCTATTTGTGTCATTTAACTCATTAATGCCGGTATATTTTGAAGCTGAAAATAAAAGATTCTGGGCAGCTACAATATCGGCACACGGGGCTGCCCCAGACTCTGGCCGCAGCCCGCTGTTGCGTCGGAGAGCGACCCCCGATACAGCATCACACTGGCGGGATGCCCAGCAATATTTATTTTTTCGGGTGTCTCATATGTGGGACACCCGTAGTTAGTGGGTTAATTTTTTTTCGTAATATTCAGTTTCCAGTAATACAACCTGCAACAACACAGTCATGGCAGCCGGCAATAAGATACTGAGCATGGAAATGACGTCCTACTTGGAGTCAGGGCTCTTCCAGTCATAGCTTATGGACATTACATTCCACACTCATTTATCAATGGGACTAAAGCAAAAGTCCCTTTCAAAATGCCAAATGAGTCTAATCACCCTTCAAGAGGTTTGTGTACTCATGGCAAAATTTTTCTATAACCCTGGCCTTCACTCATGACGACAAGTTCATGCCACCAGGCCCACAGCCCTTTTTTCCCATGACAGCATGTTCACGTCACCCACCCCTCAAGCCAGATTTTTTCATGACGTGACCATACAAAACAATTCATATTTCAAAACAATTCATCTATTGCAATAAAAAAAGAAAACTGGGAGTGGAGGTCTCCTTCATCTCATATTACTCACTTGGATACTGTTGGCTTTACAGAGTTGGGCAGCATCTTCTATAACACCCATGGGAATGTCATCAATAGTTTGACCCTGAAGTAATAAATACATTTCAGTCTGCTGTAAGCAAGTAGCTTTTTTTGCTATTACATTACCGTTTTAAGTTTGGATATAATATGGGCGCAAACACTAAACATGCATAATTTTCTGCATGGTGGTGATTCTTTACAGCATAAAAAAGAATCAATATTCAATATAAAATTGAAAGGTATCTAGAAAGTAGACAGTCAATAATATATAATTCTTGTAAGCTTTTGCTCCTTTTCAAGTACCATAACTTACTGGGTTCAGTCGCAGATAGACGTGAGCAGATGATACCTTATCAACGTGGAACCAGACATCTTCAGGCCAACCCCATTTGATTAGTTCTTCATCTTGTGAGTTGTGAGAAAAAAAAAAAAATTTAAATTGTTAGCATGATTCTATTTTTTCATTACCTCTAACCTAAGTAGGAAAAAATAATTTTTCTTTAATCATATCAATAATCTTATAATCTAAAATACCTCATTCAATGAAGACAAATGACATAATATATAAAAATACTACAGTACTTACTTTCATATTTATCAATTCCCATGAACAGCGTGACAGGTGGGTCAACCACTGGAAAATTTTAATTTGTTTACAAATCAATGAAGATTAAACATAACAAAATGAACTTATATAAGATAAAATAAAACATCAGATATTCTATGTAGTATTTTTCAAAATAACACAAGAAGAGAAAAAACGATTGCACTTGAATCATAAAACATCATATATCATAACCTATCTGCAACTTAATCCATCCAGTTACAAGACAATGTGCTTAAAACATCTTTTTCCAACATTTCAAAATCTACTGGAGGTGTTTGGATAGGCAAATTTATTAGCAAGATTTACTGTTGAGATCTGACCGTCCTTGGACTCTTTATAGAAGTATTTCAGCAAGTATGCCACTGATCTATCATCAATTAACAACATTACCATACCTGTCTGTGCTCTGATAAAGACTAACAAATCTCCAACACTTGCATTCTGGTATTACAGAGATTTTTTAATTACTTTGCCAATTTAAGTCAAATAGGAACAATATTGAGTTTGATTCCAGTTTGAATGCCATGTCACAGACTGAAGCAAAACAAGTAATTTGGGTAAAACTTTAACAATATAAATTTGAGGAAACGTTCCATTTAGTAAGCCAATGAAGGTATCTTCAAAACAATTATCATTAAGTAAAGCAGAATGAAGGGAAAGAACGTGAAGTAATTTAAGAAAAAAACGTGGTCTATCTCAATTCTTAGCATACTGTAGCACATACAGAACCTTAAAAGAATATATTTTCATTTTCTACGAGGGAACCCTTTCCTCTTGATATTGGCATTAAACTGAATAAAAAAAGATAAATATTCTGGAAGTATAAAACTGAGCAGTTTAGGTGATGCAATATCTAAGAGGCTCTTTAACTTGTTCTAATACAATGACTAAAATCATATTAAATACAGAAATTCTACTGTATTTCAAACACGCATTCACCAGCTATCAAAAACAATTGAACTAACCCTTGCTAGTGAAGTAAAACACCATTTTCGGTACGAAATATGTGATCGAGTTAAGCGTAGGTCTACCGTCACGCGTGAGCTTTGAACAGCTGATTCTATTGTAAACATCGCTTGAAATACTATGACAACGATCATGTGCGGAATAGATTTCATGGAAAAGTCAAGAAACTGTTTAGTAAATGTCTCACGATTATTATCATTCTGTTCTCAAACTCTTTCGCAAGATATTGGATAAGAAACATCTGTCTAATATTGACCATACTTCAAACTCTAGTTTAGAAATTTGAGTATATCTCTCAAACGCTTGCTACCACCTAATGAGTCTAACATACGTCGCCTGTCCATATCTCTCTGAAGAGACCGTGAATGTAGACAGTTAGCATAGATCTAGTACGAATCCTGAGTAAGTGACGCGACATACCACCGCACGAGAGTACTCCCGCTAACGAGATGTGAGACTTTGAGAAAGAGAGAGAGACGACGAGCACGGTGAGAGAGAGTATAGTCGAAGCATGCAGCGACGTGATGAACGATGAATAGAGTATGAAGAGAGAAGTGAGCGTAGATGAGAGAGAAGAGTAGACGATGAGAGCAGGAGAGAGAGACGAATGAGAGTAGATATTGAGTCTAGAAGAGAGACTCGAGAGAGAGAGAACGACTGAGTCCTTAAGCCTTTCACGACAGAACAAAAGAGAGAGAGGACATGAGACAGAGCACCAAGAGAGTACTTAGTTGAGATGCGCAGAGAAAGTTGTGTGTGATTGCTATATACACCTAATGTTAGGGCATATTCGTTTGCTACAGGCCATTACTGTGTGTGTGTGTGTAGTGTGTGCTGTTGTTGCTCGCATTGTCTCAGTAAATAAAGAAGTCGGTTTGCTGACTTGACAGGATTATGGAGTCCCAGAGATATTGTGTGTGGTGTGGTGACTCGCTGCGTCGCATTCGTTAGTGTGTGTGTGCATTCGTGTAGTGTGTGTGTTGTGTGTGTGTTGTAGTGATGATGTGAAGATGAATAGCTGAATTCTTTTTTCGTATCAATAAATTTATACGAGAAATGTCAGAGAGTACTGATGACATGTGACGCGATAGAAGAAGATTCGAGAATTAGGGAGAAGGCGTAGATCGAGATCAAGAGAAGTAGAGCATGACGAGATTGAGAAAGGAAGTTGACAGAGAAAGGAGAATGAGATTGGTAGTTAGTAAGAAGAGTTAGTGGCGTGAAGAAAGAGCAAGAGCGATATGTGTTAGTGTTTTGGTTATGAGGAACAAGCCAAATATTGCTAGATTGTTTATATAATATGTGTACTGAATAATACATGAATAGTTTCTTTATTGTGATCAAATTATCGAAGATTAGATTTTCTAATTAGCATCTCAAAACTTTAGTATTTTTATGAAATTTGATATTATTCAAGTTTGCATGCACGCAACCTTACGTATAATGTGTTAGTATCGCAAATACACAATCCACAATCATGCAACCTAACAGGACGAGAGAGGGGAGAGGGAGAGTGAGAGACGGGAGAAGAGAGAGACGAGAGCTGAACGCGACAGAGATATGAAATTTGGAAAGAGAGAGCGAGAGAGGAGATGGAGTATGTGTGCTGTGGTGGCTTGTCGTGTGTGTCGTGTGTCGTGATCGTCCCGTTTGTAGTGGCAATACTCTGGTCGTGTTACGCGGTGGTGTGCTGTTTTGTCCAGTTTTGTAGATATTGATTAATTATGTAGATCTAGTTGTTTTTCATAAGTTTTTGATTAATGAATTAACTGTCTAGTAATCAAACTACATATATCTCAGAGTGGGAAGTGAATAAATTAATAAAAATCTAATTAATAAGCCTATAAATATAATACATTTGTGATGGTTGAATGATGTATGAATGCATCGCCATACTCGAATATGACTAGCATGCGATTGTCATTGATAAAGATTGTGATGCATGATCTGATTGATGATATAGTGATATTAATTATAATGATGATTGACGTGCGAACAGTGATAAAGATGCTCTAGATGAGTGATGATGTATCGAATGTATTTGATGCGATGTGATTAAGATTAATATACAATAAATAATATGATAATAGAATAATGTAATATTCTTATAGTTTATCTCAACTCGTTAATGATAATAATAGTAAATAATATATAATAAATTACATATAATAATATATTTATTTTAGTGTGAGTTATCATATACCAATAGATGATCAGGGATATGAATGGATGAATGTACTGTAAATGATGATGATAATGCAATTATCGATCATAATGAATAATATATATTCGACTATGAAATTAATGTTTCATAACAATTCAACGATGATCAATCATAATGATCGCCCCTGATTAATGCTAGAGACGATAATAATAATATTAACTGGCAATAATAATAATAATAATAATAATATAATAATAATAATAATACATAATGGATTTGGATATATATAATTAGATGAGGCAGAATAACTATATATATCACTAGGCAGGCAACTTAGAGAGCGCATACCTCCGTCAAGGAAAGGCCAACTGGATCTGAGTATTTATTTCCATACTTTTAAATGGAATAAAAAATACTCACACTTGAAGGGAGATTTTGGCATCTGAACAGATCTCTCGTGTTAGTGTTCGATAGCGTCTTTGTGAGACGTGCTTGACTTAGCAAACGTCAAACACTTGATTTTTATTATTTTACTTTTAGCCAGAGGTGTGTCTTAGTCCACGTTAAGATTGCTTCACTATCATGACAACTTGATGGCTAGATAGTGTGCGTTTAATACATGTACTGCCGCCTGCCAGTGGCATGAGATTTTCATTAACAAGGGAATCACCATCAAGTTATCTTTTTTGTCAGTAATGGCAATTGTTCATGAAGTTGGAGTAGGGAACTAACAAGCGAGGAACACCTCTGCCAGCCTAGGTTGTACTACGAAAAAAGAAGTAAAATATATTAGATTATAGGATTTTTATCTTGGACGATGTCTTTTCAGAGGGTCTTTGGTGTCTTAGAGCAAAGCTCACCGCATGCAAGACCAAACTAACCAACGCCTTGCCCAACAGGCACATACTTTCTTTGTTGGTTCTTGATCGGGTGATATTGCTGATAAATGTACTGCCTCTCATAACATGATCAATATTGCGTTACTACTCGCAACGGGGAATGGAAAGCATCAGCGGAAATCGAATGCTGATTGTTTCTGTCTGTGGATGCATTTTAGATTAATATACAGTGTATGATAACCTTATTTGAAAATTGACAAAATTATCTTGATTACGTTGGTACCATAATCAATCACCGTTTCAATTTTATCGAAAAGCATGTATATTGAGGGAAAATCATTATGATGCTAGTTTTTCCCCCGATGGTAAGAGTAAAACAACTTAAAACTTATATCAAAAATAACAATGGAAAGGGCGGAACGCATATGCCGGTGTGCAGCTTGAACAGTGCTTTTTCAAATCAACTGTGCAGGTTCTCGACGCCCTTGCTATCAATGATTCGCAAATCAAAGGCAAATTCTAATGTATTTATACAGTGAAATATATAAACAATCTAGCAATATTTGGGTTGTTCCTCAATACCAAAATACATGCATGACAACTTAAAAAAATAGTCTTACTTCTTAAATAGATATTGAGAAGGCTCAATGAATTTATCGAATGAAGACGACATTTTTATCATGAAGCACCATTAATGAATAGATGCCTAGATGCAGAGGTGCACAAATATCTCTGGGACTCCATAATCCTGTCAAGTCAACCAAACCGACTTCTTTATTACTGAAATGGCAAATAGTTAATGCTGTAGACAAACGAATATGCTAAACATTAAAGGTTATATAGCACTATGATAAAGTATTGTGGTGAAAGGGGTAAGAAGTTCGTTATTAGAACAAAATGTTGCAGTCATATAGCATTTTAAGATAGTACGGCAGTGAAAAAGGTAAAAAGAGGGGGAGTAAGTGGGGTAGGATAAGGATTGATAGAAGGTGAAAGGTTAAAGATAAGGGATGTTTAGATCAAATGGAAGGTAACTGTGCATCTGAGGAAAGAGACCAGGTTGTCAGGGTTGTTAAATCAGGATGTGGAGGCTTCCCGCCCATGTCCGTGACGGTTGAGATAGGAGAGGAACATTGCATGAGGCGCATAGGGGTGGGTTGGAGCGTGACATGAGGTATGAATTCGTGAGGCGGGTGAGACCTTTTGCAACCGGGAAGAGCAGTTTCCCAGTGTCTGTTCTTGCGATATGGTCCCAACTAAGGAGAGATGGAAGGTTTGATGGTTTGCAGTTTAATGGTGGTCAGACCAAACGAGAATGCTTGCCAACGGTTATAGAGGAAAGTTTTGAAGTGGCTGAAATATGGGAAAAGCCGGGTTGGTGGATTGTGTTTTAGTCAGCAGATCGTGCTAAGACATTTGCTTGTTCAGTACTGGGTATACAGCAAACCTCAACTGTTTTCTGTTGTGTAGGCAGATAAAACAACTGATCTTGTATATTTCGTACTATAGGTTTGACAGGGTGTATGGACTGAGTGAGTGATATTGAGCTGCGTGAGTCGGGAAGATGGTGAATGATGAGGAAGAGATGGAAGATTGCGTTGTGAAGGGAAGAGGATAGCATGTAGTTCTGTTGTAAGGACACTCGATTCGGGACGAAGGAGAAAGTTGTGAGAGTGAGAAGTAAAGACTACGGCAAAACCAGTACCCGAGGTGGAAATGGGCACTGGATATGCCTAAGAAAGTGTGTGAGGAGGACGGAAGGTGGGATGTTCGATTTGGGAAGTTTGCCATAGAAAGCATCCTGAAAATCCACGGAACAAAGGTAGTGCACACGACTGTGTATAAAGTAAAACTTCCAATATAAGCGCAAACTAAAGGCTACTCAATCGACCTGAGGATGAGTTGCAATCAAATAACAGCAAAGGACATCATGGGACATTTTGTATGGGGTTGATAGCACCAAAGTATGTTACACCTTAAATAATGTGGCTGGTACAACTCTGACTTGTGGCCTGTTGAAATCTTCAACCTGATAAATCAAAAAGTAAAATAAAATAAAAAACTTCATTAGGTTATAGAAGACCATCCAACTGTCCGGAAATTTCATGTGATCATCCTTGATTATCTCACAGTAAACTGCTTAAGACTGTCTGTGAGAGTTGTCCCTTCAGATATGGCACGAATATCATATTTGTAGACACAGAAGGTACTGATGTAGGAAGTCTGGTAGGCAGAACTTTGCTGCAGTAAGCTGAGGGCAGCTCTGATCGGGCTACTCAGTAGGACATCAAATCTGATTTTATGTTTCGTAAATGAACTTCAGGAGTCTGAGAGAGAGGAGAAGTACTGTATCTAAAGTAAAAGTATGAGAAAAAAGAAGTACTAAATCTTAAAAAGCTTCGGCAAGTTACCGCCCCGATCCTGCATAGATATCTGTAGCACTTTGATCTTCTCTGATGTCACCTTTTGTTGGTGTTTCCAGAAGAGTACTTCTGGATACACCTCATGAATGAACCATGGATGGAATGGCTGTTCACGTCAAATACATTTTTGACATTTGATCAAATGGGATGGCAGTACATACATACATAAAAGTCCAAGTATACAAAAGTAGGTTTCATTTTGTATAGCATTTAAAGGCTGTAGCAGACTCAAATTCTGTTTGATTCTTGCTGAATATGAAAGCCTGTTTCCGGTAATTGTGGTGTAAAAGTAAGACATTGGTATACCTGGTTCGAGCTAGTGTGCTGCCCTGAAACATAAGCATTGGTCTTGCTCTACAGCTCGAAAAGACGGACTCCAGTCCTGATGAATAAAACAGGGAATTTATTTTATTTACTGAAAAAATTCTGCTGCATCAACATCTAAGGTCATCAGTGGCATATGCAAATTATAGCAATACGGGAAGGCTTGGGGCAAAGCCCCCAGGCAAGGAAAGATTATACAAAGTTACAACAAAGTAATATGAACCGTATTCATGTTGACAAATGTAGAAAAGGTATGAATGAGAATGAATATCTCTTGTATTGTGAAGATTTTCATTCTCATTTGTACCTTTTCTACAAAGTATTATGGTTAAAAAAAAAAAAAAAAAAAAAAAAAAAAAAAAAAAAACTATTAGGGACAGAGTCAAAGGCTGTAGTGCTGTAGTTTATTATGGTAGTAAAAAGGGTCAAGAGGGAAGAGTAAACAAAGTACGAAGGCAGTTTAGGACTGACACAAAGCCAGCCTTTCATCCTTTCAGCACGGCAAAATTAGTTGAGGCAAGAGCTGAGGTCCAAGGCAGGGGTGATCTCCTAGATAGGGAAGTAGCCTAGCTGGAGTTGTTGCCTAAAAACCCTTTCCATTCTCTTCATCTTTTATAGTGTTCACAGGTAGAATTGTCGATCTAGTCCTAGAAGTTTCAGCTGTATTTGCAAGAAAACAGATATATGGTTTCTATTTTCGGTTTCTCCTAAAATGAT
>NW_020869773.1:261738-269238 GCF_003789085.1 Penaeus vannamei | reverse complement strand
AGCAAAGGCAAGGTAGTGGTTTCTAAACCGCAGCATCTCTTGCAGCTTGCTTGGTTCCAAAGTATGCAAGGTATGGGAAGTTTTGGCTGTTCATATTGGAGTTACTTACTGGTTCCATATAATACAGCTGCTAAATTTGATTGATAGACATATTTAAATGTTCACTGATATGAAATTCGGATATATGGGTTATATTTTAACAATATTTGAAACTCATAATATACAATTTTAAGATTTGCTGGTAGAACTCCATGCATATAGGGCTTTAGCACCTGTGCATTTGCACACCAAACCTTTTCATTTTGTTTTCAATGTCTATAATACATAAATATGAAGAATATCGATAATATATACACATACAGTGCAGTGAACTATCAACCTTCAAAACTTACTTGATCCAATTGAAATTCTTTAAGCACAATTTTTCCCGTGCTCATTGCGGCGTCTGTAATTGTCCCAAGACGAAAAATGAATGACTGTCAGTAGCTATACTAACTGGTGTTGTTTATCCAATATTTTTTCTCTTTTTGCGACGCCTTGGCTTATTTACTTCGTGTTTCTTCGCCGCACGTGTATTTCAGCTGTTAAGTAGTTGTCGTACCTTCTGCCGATATTATCGTTCGTTACAGGGAAGAATCACAGTACTGATGGGATAAATATAAAAGTATACTGATTTGAATATTTCGTTGACTATGGCATTTTTATGGTTTAGCATGTATGCCTATCGAAGATACATAACGTTGGTTAGTTATAAGCAAAAATACTTTCATGAAATTCATATAGTCAATTATCGTACTCCTGCAATCTTTCCTCGAACCTAAACAAATGATAATACTCCGGAAAATCCTTCTTATACCAACCAACATGGCATTTCTCTGCTATTACTATTATATTTGTAGATAGATAAATTGATAAACTAACTTATCTTGTTCTATAATCTATAATTGCGATGAAATTCAATACTTTAGATTCAGTATTATTGATCTCAACTGCAGATATTCTTCTAATATTTTGTGCATTTTCTTATAGAACAAACTTGCAATTATGCTGATGCTCTGTGGTAAAGCATCCGTATAATAAATGTGATTTCATTGTCAAGACTGATGTATTTTAGACTGCCGATTAGTGTGTGTCATGCAGGAGCATGTCATATTTCCTATCTTATTTTACTCTTCCAGGTTGGAATTTTATCGTTTTATATCAGTCATTATAAAATATAATCGAAGTAAAACACTCATCTCTTGTATATTGACATGACAATCTAACGTGTTTTATATTTGTAGTCGATAAATTGTGGAGAAATTTTCAAAATGGTCTGTTTTTGGCCGACTGGTAACTCGAACGTAAGTGGTTTTGATTTAAAAACAGTGCACATTGATTATTTACGAAATATATAACACTACTAACATGCACACCGGATAAGCAATTTTCCACATGATATAAGCTACCTTAGATACCAGATTAAACAGCGAAGTAAAGTGAAAATCATATCATATTTCCCGAAGAATGTGGCAAGTAGTGTTCTAAAGCGGCCGCCCCTAGTCTTCACTTTGGGCAGTCTCACTAGGGGTTCGGTGGAGTGGACAAGTGCTGGTGTGTTCTGTAGCCTTTTTGGTGACTATATCTTCATGTGGAAGCAAGGCTAAACACTGAGGACTCATAACGGCCTCCTGTCACTCGTAAACGTTATGGTGAGTATCTAATTCGTCTTGTTCATGAGGGTACATTAAGGATAAAGGGTTAACTTCAGAATTTTGGATGTGTGGTTCAGTGACACCCCACCCCAGCTACACGTCTGGGGTGGTGTGGTGTGCGCAGCAAACAGAAGTCAGAAACACGACTTCCTCGGGTGTGCTTGATGTGGAGATCACGTTCAGTGCGCTATGATATGACATGGACACTGCCTGAGGGCTCGGTGGCTGTGGCGTGGTATGTGGCATTAGTGTTCCCACACTTTTTTGTTGAACCAATGCAAGAGGAGAGGGATTGATCGAGATGGACATTCGCCGGTAGCATAATCCTCTTTAACTGTCTGATTTTGGCATGTTTATAATTTTTTTCATAGATTTGTCATAGGGTTATTTTACAAGTTACGTTGACTTTCACAGTAAGCATTATAGCATTTCGGGCAAGAATGTCCATATATCATACTGTCTGTTTGCCTGACGGCCGTCTATGTTATTGCAAACTGCTCGAGCAACGGCTCGGACAACTTAAACTCACTACATAGCTCTCACTATCAAGCAACCTACACCACGACAACACACATCACAAACACACACACACGCGCATCTATTACGCTACTCTACGGCACTCTCTAAGGTCAGTCTGCACTAGAAACATCGACATTCTGTCAGTCTCCACACCACATGATTATATCAGAGGAAGCCAAGCTCACATACGCCACGCGACCGCAGGTGAGACACACATAACCACCACAAGATCAACATCTCTACACTATACTCATTCTACAGGCTCACTGCCACGTGGGGTCAATGACATTGGTTATGATCATCACAGCACACGCGCATATAATCAGCAAGACCATCGACCATATCAGCAACATAGTAATAAACGCAATGAATCCTCAGCATAAACACACATACGCCACTACACACGAGCACACACACACACACACCCACACAATCACGCCAACCGTGTATTCTTACAGCAGATCGCACGGGCCCAATCAGTCCGCGAATATATCCCACATCCACTGCCTGATACCCAACACTTGCTCGCCTGTACACACCAACAATCCCCTAACACACAATACAGCCAGCATCACAGCACACACCTCCTACGTTTCACCCACGCCTCTATCCAAACCCACACTCATTCACAACCACGCCTCATACCACACCACACGCACACACACACAGCACACCACAACACATCACAATCCCCAACACGCACGCGACTGTCGCAACGTCACGGCATCGCAATCTCACAGCCACACACAACAAACACACACACACACACCACGCACGCACGCACGCGCCATATACACAACACCACACACACAACACTGCCTGCACACCAACAGCTACCAATCCCACCAGGCCCACACGCCACGCGCCGCTCGTCTACACTGCACTCCTGGCTCGCCCACACTTGCTTGCCTGCACACCGCTCACCAACACTCTGGCATCGTCTACATCCAACCACGCCCGCACTGTCTAGCAACCCAACCCACCGTCCGCACGTCTACACCCACACACAACACACACACACACACACACACCCACACACACGCACGCACGCACGCACGCACGCACACCGCATAGCCCGCCGTCTACACCACCACACACACAATCACCACACAACACATCCACGTCTACACCCACACCCACGCCCGCACGTCTACACAACACATCACGCAACACACACACCACAACCCACCACCGCCACACACACGCACGCACGCCACACGGGTCTACAACATCACCACCCACGCCCGCCCCCTAGAACGTTCCCTAAACACCCAGCAACCCAGTACGCCGCACGTCTACCCGCACAACCGCACGCCCGCACGGTTCTACACGCCACACCCACGCCCGCACGTCTACACCACGCACGCCCGCACGATCCCGCACGCCCGCACGTCTGACGCCGCACACACGCACTGCACGCCCGCACTACCAGCACACGCACAACACCAACCCACCCACACGCACGCACGACACGCACACACACACACACACACATCACACCCACACACACCGCACGCACGGCACGCACGCACGGCACTGCACCACACAGCACACAACACACAACATAGACGCCCGGCACTTCTAACACCCCACACACAAACACACACACAACCAAGACGGCACACGCACACGACGTTCTACACCAGCACGCCGCACGGATGCTACACACCCAGCCACACACACACGCAACGCACGCGACGCACGCGCGCAGCGCACAACACACACACACACACACCCACACACGCACAACCGGCACGTACTACATACCCGACACCCACGCCCCAACACAGGGCACACGACACACGATCACTACCAACCCACACGCGCAACGACCCAAACTAATCACTACTACACACAGAGGACACACACACACACACACCCCACACAGGCACCGCACGTTCACTACACACACGCACGCCACCACAACAGCACACACACCCACCGTCCAGGAGTCTACACCCAACGGCCCGGGCACAACGTCACTACAACCACAACGACACCCGACACACACGCACCACCGCACGTCTACACCCACACACTCACCATGACCCACACAACGCATCTCACCACCACCACACAACAACCACACACGGCCCGCACGTCTAACCACCCAACACCAACACACTCCATCACACACGGCCACCACACGCCACGATCTTACACCCACACGCACTGCCATCACGTTACAAACCACACCCACGCCCACGGGCATCACACGTCCTACACCCAACCGCAGCGCCCGCATACGTCTTACAGCCCACAACACAACACACAGCATACACAGCACCACGGCACGTCTACATCCTTCACACCGTACGGCACACCCAGACCACAGCACTCCATACAACCCACAGCACACAACACGCACTATTACACACACACACACACACACACACCAACAGTCGACACGCACACACACACAATTACCCACAACACACACACACAACACACACCTCCATTACCACCAAGCACACACACACACACACCGCAGCACGGCAGTTACACATCACACACACACACACACACACACACACACAGCACACACCATACTACTCCAACCCACCACACCCACGGCCACCACATAGCACGGTCCACGCACCCGCACGTCTACACACAACCCACAGCCCACGCAAGCTCACTAAACACCCACAGCCCACGCCTGCATGTCTAAACCACACCGCATGCCCCACGTTCTACACCCACAACACACACACAGCCTCCATGCCACAGTCTTACAGCCCACACCATCATCACAACAGCCCACACAACACGATCATCACACCACCACACAACCGAGCATCACCACAACTACGGCACACCCAGACACAGAACAGTCTACACCCACGCCCGCACGTCTACTCCACAACCCCACACCACAAGCACGCGCATAGACATGCTACCTCTTCCACTTCTAACGTGTGGGACTAAGACGGCTCTCCCATTCACTATTCGAGAGGTCATTCTCGCGACTGACGGCTCGTACACTCACCTCAGCCCCTCGATGCAGGTGCCTGTCAACTAATCAGCCTAGGCTACTTGAGCCGGCACGCGGCTCGCACTTACACTTTCTGTTAACCCCATTATCTGTGCACGTACCTATCCTACACGACACACCTATACTTACACGCGCGCGATAATCTCATTACTCTCCTAAGACTCACCTTCTCAATAGACTTAGGACTTCTAGTATGACTCTCCACTCTAGGCGCCATATGCATCCCTTTATTACCTCAGAACATTATACACTACGACTCTTTCACTAGCACTCATCACCATCTACGGCATTTTCACTACTGACTCCTACTCATTCATGTTTTCACTCCCCTTTGATAGCACTTCTTGGTGCATATACGAAATACTATACCACCCTAAGAACTCTTAGCCATCTAATATGACACCTATCCCTAAAGCCATACGCACCTATCCCATATCACCGACTATATAATCCTCATCCACAGAAGATTCTCTCATCCTAAACGACCTCCCTGCAACTTCTACCTGAACGCTTATCCATTGCCCCATTTACCCCGCATACTCTCTTCACTTCCTTTAACTTGAGATAACTCCACCAATCACCACACATCTACTATGGGATATCCTTTAGCCGCTACATCTATTCTCATACGACTCTTTTCACTACAAGACCATCTTTCCTTCTTCCCATCTACTGAGGACGATCGGGCTATTTGCTTGGGACCTACCATTTCAACCGCAACTAAAACAAAACCAGACCTACGCACTCGCTCTCATTAGGCACGAAGACACTACGGCTAAACGCCTACGAACTGCCTTTACGACTCTTCTCTAGCGACTGCTCCGCTTTCGCACAGTCTATTTGGCTTGACGACATGTCCTCCACTACAGCAGACGCACGCGCGGGACTATTCGTACATTTGCTTCATCACAGACATCACATAGCACCCATCATAACACGACTCTTCTCATGAAATTCCCTCTACGCTACCATCACATTTCTTACGATCTCCCAATCACGACACATCACCACCATTCAACGACTACAACTACCATCCATACGACATCCAGCTTTCCTACGACTCCCTTTACGAACTCTCAACACTACACGACACCACATGCGTTTTCTGACCCTCATCAAGGTATGTTCGTTTTCATCGCCGTGCAAGATCGAGCCCAAGAGCAATAGTTATGGATAGAAATCTTGCGTCGTGTGCTATCTCTCTCATTTCCTCTCACTGCACGGTGGTACTCGCATCCAGAGTAAAGTAGTACTAATTTTGGATCCTTAGTCTTAGGTTAAATGGCTTAAATAGGGGAAGATCTGGAAAACTTGAGGTACGCAGGGGTCGATTACGTTACATGTTGTAACTCATCATAATAATTTGATCTTTATATATGCATAGAAATGACCTGGGATCAGTTATAAGTGGATGGATGTCGTAATATTGTACGTCCTGTATTTGTATTTTTTTCGGATCCTCCTTGCATCCACCTGTATGATCCCACGTAAGGAAGTTTCGGAATAACCGTTGTAGTGGTTTAAAGCGGATGAATGTATTATATATATAGTGTGGATTAGTGGTTTAATTCGAGTATAATTAGTTTTGTCCCATTTTATTATATCACGGTGCCTGTGGTGTCTTGTAGTTAGGTGTGTTGGTGTGTGTGTATGTGTGTGTAATGTGTAGGCGTACGTAATATGGTGTGTTGACATGGGCGAGGGTTGTGTGATACGTGATGTATGTGATAGCGTCAGATGCGTGTTTGAGCGAGTGTGTTGCGATTGTTGTCGTGTTGACAGTGGGGCTTGGCAATAGCGGTGGGTGTTCGCTATTTTGCGTCAGTGTGTGTTGTCTTATGGTGGATAAAGAGTGGTGTTCGCTATGTCGTTTTAGTAGTATGATTTAACGTGCTGTACGTGTAATTGCGTGGGTGTCTCTTGGATTTATTCGACGGGTCGGGCACTCTTAGGAATCCCGATGGTGCCAAAAGTACTTGAATGTTGATTATTAATTTTGGTGCAGAGCCCTGAATGGTTTCGGCTATCAGAGGGGGAGTTTATAGTTGAATTTATCTTAATTTAGAATTGTAATGTAACTCTCCTTACATATGGACAGTAGCATCGCGATCACGTTCCCTTAAACATAGCTGTTGAGTCACGACGTTGACTTCTGTAGTTTTGAGTTACTGTCTAGTGTTTTGCTGCAGTCATACTGCATTACCTTTCTAAGAATTTTGCATAATTCTTTTCTTATATAGTAGTTTAACACCATTACTTTAAGGTTATCGCTTAAGTTTAGAACGCCATTTA
>NW_020869773.1:246738-251738 GCF_003789085.1 Penaeus vannamei | reverse complement strand
TGACATAAGCTTTTTCGTGTTCATCAGTCTTTTGACAATCTTTTTCGTGTTCATCAGTCTTTTGACAATCTTTTTCGTGTTCATCAGTCTTTTGACAATCTTTTTTCGTGTTCATCAGTATCTTTTAACTTGGGCTTTTTCTTGTTCATCAGTCTTTTGGCATAAGCTTTTCCTTGTTCATCAGAGTCTTTTGACATAAGTTTTTTCGTGTTCATCAGTCTCATTTGGCCAGCACGTGCCTTTTGTAATTCTGTCTACCTCGCCCCGCACCTCTTCGCCATCCTACAGTCTGTTTGTCAATAATAATCTTACCGGCAGTTACTGATGGGGAGCTTTAACAAACAGGCAAACAAACTGGCTCAATTGCAATGTAGACGGCTGTATATGATATCCGATTTAGACCTTTTGGCTGTGAATAAATTCCCGTAATCACCGCCAGCCGCACTGGTAGTGAGTGTGTAAAGCCATTCTGGGAAACAAAGGCCATTTCTTTCCTTTTTTTAGCTTCTATTCCCGTGGTTGGGTTAATGACACGTGCGGGGAATATTATTGTTCATTGGATGTGTGACGGAATGACAGCGGTGGGTTTAAATTAATGGCGGATATCATTGAGCGAGAGAGGGAAGGGAGAGTAAAAGAGAGAGGCGGGAATGGAGAGTGAGAGTGAGAAAGGAAATAGGAAGTGGGAGTGAATAAGAGGAATGGAAAATGGGAGGGAATGAGAAGAGGAGTGGAAAGTGGGAGGGAATAAGAGAAGAGAAATGGAAAGTGGGAGTGAATGAGTGAGGAAATAGAAAGTGGAAGTGAACGAGAGAGAAAATAGAAAGTAGGAATGAACGAGAGAGGAAATGGAAAGTGGGAATGAACTAGAGAGGAAATGGAAAGTGGGAATGAACTAGAGAGGAAATGGAAAGGGAGTAAATGAGAGAGGAAACAGAAAGTTGGAGGGAATGAGATAGGAAACAGAGAGTGAATCTAATAATAAGTAGAGAGGAAGAGCGGGGTCGGGCAGAAAACTGGGAAGGTTAGAGCATCTCTGGAAGCGGCGGAAAATCCAAGCCGACTCTGTTGACTCATCGCGCCCGGCCGTTGTCTGAGGGTGGCTGCAGCTGAACTTTGGGAGGAAAGTCCACAACACGGCGTTTTCGGTGCTCGCAATCTGTGGAGTTTTAAGTTTGTTAGGGACACTTTCTTGCAAGATTCGGGAGCGAGGGAACGCTTTCTTGACTTCTGCACTTTTTGGTAGATGCGATACCTTCCCTCCCCCCTTTGACATCACTTTTAAAAGGGAAAAGAGGGAATTATGGTGTGATGTGATTCGTTGACTGGCCACAACAGACCACATTGCTTTCGTGGCCCTTGTCACACCACGAAGGAACATCATCGCCCTCCCCCAACACAGTCTGACCAGTGACCCGAACAGCGGCCCCGGAATCAATATAGAGTTTAAAGTTAACCTCCGCTGTGTTTCCGCTTGCACGCGTAGCCTACGGGAAGACGCGGAAACCGGCAGATCTTGCAGCATGCTCTCGTTTGTGTGACGTCATTCTGGACCACGCTTGTGCTGCAGCCAGGAGGGTACGAAGTCGTGCTCGTTCTCACTCTACGCAATGCCATGCCGTGGCTTTCCTCTTGCTCATGTTCTGTGAAAAGCTCTGATATGTTTTATTTTACTATTTTCCGCATTGTTGGAATATCATCGTATGTTCAAATGAATTTATCGATTAACGTAATTCGAGAATTTAACTTACAAGGTAGGCCTATTAGGTTCTACATGCAAAATACTATCTCCCTTGTAACCCACTTTCACGTTTCACTGAACCGGTATAGATTCCGTCCCATATGAAGCGGTGCAATAAGCTCAAAGGCTTACCGGGCGGAGAGGTTATTGAGACTTATGGTTTTACTATAATTATCGGTTATGGTTCCACACAGGGTTCTCTTTTAACAGGTACGGCCATATTTCTCAATGGACGCGATTGGGGCTACCGAAACCCATTCATTTTTGGCGTGGTCCGGAGCGTCAATTTCCCCAGGGCACCTCCCATTAAACCCGGTGCCACGCCGACTCAGTCGCTGTGTATTTAACACGTTTTATTTACAACAATAACATTGATAGATTGCACCGAAAGGGCGTTCGATGCCGACTTACACAGAGTAATGGGCTTTGTCCCGAAGCTTTGTCGCCGGATCACCAGGATTTGGCTTCCGTGCGGCGGCTAAGTCATATTGGTTGCGACCCGAGCCGAACTTGCGGAATTGGCGCGTTGGGGAACAGTCCGACGGGCGGCCGACGGGCGGCTCCCTTTGGGGAACAGTCCGACGGGCGGCCGACGGGACACCCCGGCTCCCTTTGGGGAAGAGTCGGACGGGCGGCCGACGGGACACCCTGGCTCCCTTTTGCCGAGCTCCCTTTGGGGAACAGTCGACGGGCGGCCGACGGACCCCTGGCCTTTGGGGAAGAGTCGGACAGGCGGCCGACGGGACACCCTGGCTCCTTTGGGAAGAGTTGGGGCGGCCGACGGGACACCCCTGGCTCCCTTTGGGGAAGAGTCGGACGGGCGGCCGACGGGACACCCCTGGCTCCCTTTGGGGAAGAGTCGGAAGGGCGGCCGACGGGACCTGGCTCCCTTTGGGGAAGAGTCGGACGGGCGGCCGACGGACCCCTGGCTCCCTTTGGGGAAGAGTCGGACGGGCGGCCGACGGGACCCCCTGGCTCCCTTTTGGGGAAGAGTCGGACGGGCGGCCGACGGGACACCCCTGGCTCCCTTTTGGGAAGAGTCGGACGGGCGGCCGACGGGACCCCCTGGCTCCCTTTGGGGAAGAGTCGGGAGGGCGGCCGACGGGACACCCTGGCTCCCTTTGGGGAAGAGTCGGACGGGCGGCCGACGGGAACCCCTGGCTCCCTTTGGGGAAGAGTCGGACGGGCGGCCGACGGGACCCCCTGGCTCTCTTTTGGGAAGAGTCGGACGGGCGGCCGACGGGACACCCTGGCTCCCTTTGGGGAAGAGTCGGACGGGCGGCCGACGGGACCCCTGGCTCCTTTGGGGAAGAGTCGGGCGGCCGACGGGACCCCCTGGCTCCCTTTGGGGAAGAGTGACGGGAGGCTCCCTTTGGGGAAGAGTCGGACGGGCGGCCGACGGGACACCCTGGCTCCCTTTGGGGAAGAGTCGGACGGGCGGCCGACGGGACACCCCTGGCTCCCTTTGGGGAAGAGTCGGACGGGCGGCCGACGGACCCTGGCTCCTTTGGGGAAGAGTGGCGACGGGACACCCCTGGCTCCCTTTGGGAAGAGTCGGACGGGCGGCCGACGGGACACCCCTGGCTCCCTTTGGGGAACAGTCGACGGGCGGCGACGGGACACCCTGGCTCCTTTGGGAAGAGTCGGACGGGCGGCCGACGGACACCCCTGGCTCCCTTTGGGGAAGAGTCGGACGGGCGGCCGACGGGACCCCGGCGGGACACCGGCCCCGGCCCCTCGCCCTTTGGGGAAGAGTCGGACGGGCGGCGACGGGACACCCCTGGCTCCCTTTGGGGAAGAGTCGGACGGGCGGCCGACGGGACACCCCGGCTCCCTTTGGGGAAGAGTCGGACGGGCGGCCGACGGGACCCCCTGGCTCCCTTTGGGGAAGAGTCGGACGGGCGGGCCGACGGGACACCCCTGGCTCCTTTGGGGAAGAGTCGGACGGGCGGGACGGGCCCTGGCTCCCTTTGGGGAAGAGTCGGACGGGCGGCCGACGGGACTTTGGGGAAGAGTCGGACGGGCGGCGACGGGACACCCTGGCTTCCCTTTGGGGAAGAGTCGGACGGGCGGCGACGGCGGAACACCCCGGCTCCCTTTGGGGAAGAGTCGGACGGCGGCCGACGGGACACCCCTGGGCTTTGGGGAAGAGACGGGCGGCCGACGGGAACACCCTGGCTCCCTTTGGGGAAGATTGGACGGGCGGCCGACGGGACTCCCCGGCTCCTTTGGGAAGAGTGGGACGACCCTGGTCCGAGTCGGCGGGTGGCCGACGGGACACCCCCTGGCTCCTTTTGGGGAAGAGTCGGACGGGCGGCCGACGGGAACACCCCGGCTCCCTTTTGGGGAAGAGTCGGACGGGGGGGTGGCCGACGGGACACCCGCTGGCTCCTTTGGGGAACAGTCGAACGGGCGGCCGACGGGACCCCGGCTCCCTTTGGGGAACATTCGGACGGGCGGTCGACGGGACCCCGGCTCTCTTTGGGGAACAGTCGTACGGGCGGCGCCGACGGGACACCCGGCTCCCTCCTGCCCTTTGGGGAACATTCGACGGCGGGACGGGACACCCCTGCTCCTTTGGGGAACAGTCGGACGGGCGGCCGACGGGACACCCCTGCTCCTTTGGGAAGAGTGGACGGGCGGCGACGGGCACCCCTGGCTCCCTTTGGGGAACGTCCGACGGACTCCCCGGCTCCCTTTGGGGAAGAGTCGGGACGGGCGGCCGACGGGACACCCCTGGCTCCCTTTGGGAACAGTCCGACGGGACTCCCCGGCTCCCTTTCCCCGCCTTCCCTTGGGAAACAGTCCGACGGCGGGCTGATGGGACATCCCTGCTCCCTTGGGGAAGAGGTCGGACGGGCGGCCGACGGGAACACCCTGGCTCCCTTTGGGGAACAGTCCGACGGGCGGCGAATGGGATCCCTGGTCCCTTTGGGAACAGTCGGACGGGCGGCCGACGGGACACCCCGGTCCCTTTGGGGAAGAGCTCTCGAACCGGGCGGCCGACGGGGACACCCCTGGCTCCTTTGGGGAAGAAGAGTCGGACGGGCGGCCGACGGGACACCCCTGCTCGCTTTGGGGAAGAGTCGGACGGGCGGCCGACGGGACACCCTGGCTCCCTTTGGGGAAGAGTCGGACGGGCGGCCGACGGGACCCCTGGCTCCTTTGGGGGAAGAGTCGGACGGGCGGCCGACGGGACACCCCTGGCTCCCTTTGGGGAACAGGTCGACGGCGGCCGACGGGACACCCCTGGCTCCCT
>NW_020869773.1:239238-241738 GCF_003789085.1 Penaeus vannamei | reverse complement strand
GTAATGCATACGGACGTGTGAAAATGCTTTAATGCAATGCTCTGAGGAAAACTGACACATTTTGAAGGAATTTAAATCAATCAGGAACGGTATCTCTAATATGCGACATGTCATATACCTTACACGAAAATAGTGAATAAGTGAATGAATAACTATAGAGCGATATTCTCACGGGAGAGTCTATATATACACACACGCACCACGCTGGAAAAGACGAATCTACATATATATTGGCCATAAAACAAAAAAGCCATCCTGGACCATAAGCTTAACTCTCTGGCGTCGAAGTTTTGGATAATTCGGAGAGGCTTGGCGGGAGCTGTCAGCATAGCCCGGGGCTTAGGCTCTTGTCGGAAGTTTTGTTTTTTTCTTTATTGCGTTCGTTAATTTTCGTTTCGCTCGACGAGGTTTTCTGTTCTCCGGTGCGGATGTAGGGCTCCCTCTCTCTCTCTCTCTCTCTCTCTCTCTCTCTCTCTCTCTCTCTCTCTCTCTCTCTCTCTCTCTCTCTCTCTCTCTCTCTTCTCTCTCTCTCTCTCTCTCTCTCTCTTCTCTCTCTCTCTCTCTCTCTCTCTCTCTCCTCTCTCTCTCTCTTCTCTCTCTCTCTCTCTCTCTCTCTCTCTCTCTCTCTCTCTCTCTCTCTTCTCTTCTCCCTCTCTCTCTCCTCCCTCTCCTCCCCTCCCTCTCCTCCCTCCCTCTCCCTCTCTCCCTCCCCTCCCTCTCCTCTCTCCTCCTCCCTCCCTCCTCTCTCCTCCCTCCCTCCCTCCCTCTCTCCCTCTCCTCTCTCTCTCTCTCTCTCCTCTCCCCTCTTCTCCTCTCCCTCTCCTCCCTCCCTCCCTCCCTCCCTCTCTCCCCTTCTCCCTCTCTCTCTCCCCTCTCTCTTTCTCTTTCTCTTTTCTCTTTCTCTTTCTCTTTCTCTCTTTCTCTCTCCTCTCTCTCTCTCTCTCTTCTCTCTCTCTCTCTCTCCCTCTCTCTCTCTCTCTCTCTCTCTCTCTCTCTCTCTCTCTCTCTCTCTCCCTCTCCTCTCTCCCTCTCTCTCTCTCTCCCTCTTCTCTCTCTCCCTCTCTCTCTCCCTCTCTCTTCTCTCTCTCCTCTCTCACACACTAAATAAGCATTAGAACTTTGTGATACTAATGTTTTCTTCGGACTTTTTTGCTTATGTATTATTTTGATTTAGCGTACCGATCATTAAATTTCCAGTTTTTCTTCTTGTAATCTGTCAAATTAACGAATTTATTTCAAATCTTCCCTTACTGCATTTTTTTGGTTGATCAAAAGTGAAGTAAAAAGTGCAACAGTTATTTAATCAAACACGATCCACAGGCGGAAGATAGAGAAGTTTACAAGTTAGTTTGTTTCTATACCCGGATGACACGAATAATTTTGTTTGATATTGATATCACTTACAGGTGACATACTCACTTTTGCTTGTTTGTGGCGGTGTGTTTATGTGCAGTAATAGGAGTCGAATGTTCAGATTCAGATGTTAATTGATGATGTTGATGGTATTAGAGATTTTGATGGACATCTGTGGATTTGCTGTTGTTTGTCACTTCTTTTCTCTGCTGCTGTCACTCTCCCCTTATTTAGATATCAACAATAACCCGTTATTTTCTTTATTCGCTTCCCCTTCGCGGTTTTATCATTCGCTCTCATATTCCCTTCCATTCATCCCCAGTCCGTGCAAGTTTTTAGTTTCATTCTTCTATTTTGTTTTTTTCTTATTCTTCCTTTCATTACCGTGCATTGTCTCCCCTGGTCTCCACTCCTCTTTTCAATGTGTCTCTTCTATCGTACTCGCCCTTTGTCCTTTCTCCCTGACCTTTCCTTTTTGCCGTGTCCTTTTCTTTTACGTCTTCTCCGCCATTCTTTCTACTTCTTGTCTTTCTCCTTTTCCTATTTATCTTCTTTGCCATTCGTTCTTATTCTCTGTATGTTTTTCTTTGTTTTTCCTCGCCATTTTCTCCATTCTATCGAGTCTTTCTTCTTCTCTCGATCTGTTCTGCCTTGACAACGAAGCTTCAATTACTTTTAATTGTTTCATCCTTCTCCAGTCTCGCCTTCCGTAGCGTGTGCTCTGCCAGTTATCCTGTATTCGCCTCCTCGTACTGAACAAGAACACATGTTTTATAAATGACGATGGCAATGATTGATGTTGTTTTTTGTTGTTCTTGTTTTATTGTTATTGTCGTTATTATAGCTGTTATTGTTGGTGGTGGTGTAGCTATTATTGCTATGTCGCTGTTAAGGTTATTGATGATAGGATTATTATTTTTAAGTACGTTGTTATTGAATATTTTGTTATTATTGAGGGTTTAGGTGTTGAGAGCGTTGGTTATCGTAACGGTGAGTCAGCAGATGCCACTACTTCCCACCTGCAGGGAGATACCCACTTGCTTCCGTATTTAACCCTGCCCTCCTACCATTTATCTCTTTTTCTCTCTCCCCTCTTCCCTATTCGTTGTCTTTTCTCCTATCTCCCTTCTCCATTTTCCTCTCTCCT
>NW_020869773.1:226738-231738 GCF_003789085.1 Penaeus vannamei | reverse complement strand
CCATGCTTTATCTCCCTCGCAGGTGAGTGAGTGCTGGACGCCGCGTCGTGGGCGATCGGCGGCTCCGGAACGGCTTAACAGCAGGCGGAGGCGGGGCTGCACGTGCCTCGCCGCGGGTATTGTGAAGCGCCGTGCCAACTCCCATGACTTTGCATAATGAGGCTCAATGGATACTTGAGCAGGTGTTTCTTGAAGTGTATTCGACGAGGCGACTATTGAATGATCTCGTTTGATTCCATTTCGAAATTGTTCGGGATTTTTTTTTATGTTATGGCTTCCTTTCCATGGTTGAGGGATGACTGTACGAGGCATATCTCTCTTGTTCTAATTATGCGGCGGAGGAGCCATATTATGTATGATTTCAGTTGGGCGTCTCTGAATTTTCATGGTGTTGGGTTGTGACTGGATTTATTTACAAAGTATTGCTTAAGTATCGTATTAACTCGTGGAGTGGGTTTGCCGCCGCCGTCACTGAAATATCCGCGGAGATCAGAAGGATTTCGATATCAGCTGATAGCCAGTGAGAAACGCACGCCCCTCCCGATATTCCTTCCCGCGGAAGGGACTTGCACCGAGTGTACAGTGTCCGAAATGGATCGCTCGAGCGGCGGCAGACGGGGTCCCATCTATCCGTCTGCGAGGCCAAGCTTAAGAACTGGTCCGAGGACTCTCAGGAATCGATATACTCAACTACTCGTATATTGCAATATGCGATAATGCAAATAAGATATTTTTTTTGGTAATTGCAGTTAATTCCGTTTCTGAGTAAATGTTGATGCTAAAATTTCTCTCGATCTGAAAAAGTAGTGGATTACGAATAAATAATTCAGGAATAAAGTCTGTGCGGGCAGACACTCATGGTACACCTTGAGCAAGGGGAGGAGAGGCATGTTGGTAGGAAGTGGACGCAGTAGAGCAGGCGAAAGGGGAGGGGAGAGAGTAAAGAGTAAGCAGGGAGTTGGGGGGGGGAGGGTGATGGTCTCTGGAAGGGTAGGGGAGGGTAAGAGCCAGGTACAAAGGTGGCACAAGAAGGGAGAGCAGAGGTGGAGAGGGGAACGGAGGGAAAGGCGATGTGACACAGGCAGTGGGGTAGATGGGGGAGGGGAGTCGATGTGAGGGGAGAGTGGTGAAGGAGAGGGAGAGGGAGAGGGAGGAGGAGAGGAGTGCACGGAATAGGAGTCGTGTACACTGGCGGGGGAGTGAAGGTGCAGAGCAGACGAAGGTTCCCACAGCTGGTCAGGTTTAAAGTGGAACACCAGCAGAGTTTTCGGCGGAAGTCCGACTTCATTTGTCCGTTTATCTACGTCTTGCACAGTTGGTTTGAATTTCGTGCTTTGGAATTTACGGCAGAGTATCTTTATTTTGACTGCTTGCATATTTGGAAAAAGGGAACTGGACATTGTATTTAAGCAGACATGTTGCGGAATATGTTTAGTTGTTTCATGCAAAAGTTAGAAGCAGTTACATGAAATGATGTGGAGCTTTCAAGAATTGATAAATCCAATGTATCTTACAGAAATAACGCTCATGTTGCTTTTCAATTTTTCTTTATTTATTTCCTGCATCAGTTTCTGTGCACTCCCCATCACGTCTCTTTCTTCCCCTATCCCTTTGATCCCTTTATCGTTTTCTCCCCGCTCTCTTATTCTCTTTTCGCACTTGCTAATTCTCGCCTGTTTCTGAACCTGCACATTCTTCTCGTTTTCCCCTGCGAAGTCGGTGCTGCAGTTTGATTTTTACACGCCTTTGTGATAGGCCATGAAAAGGTAGCATGCAGCTGTTGTTGCAGATCCTGTTGTCACAGATGCAGTTGCAAGTATAACTGTACTTGTACTGGCCCGGGTATAGTTGTTGTTGTAAAGGTGTCCTTCCTTCACTTACTGTTGTCGACTCTTCACGATCCTTGGAACCCATTTCCGGCGCTCAGTCTCGTTCCAAGGATTACTTCCCCGACCACTCCACTCATCCCCCAACCATATACCCCATCCACCCCCACCACCCACGTGCCTCCCTTCCCTCGCCCTCGTCCCCTCCCCCTCCCCACCTCCCATCCGGATCCATGTTCTCTAATCTGGTCGTCCCACGGACCTGTGTATAGACGTGGAAGAAGGAAGAAAGAAATAAGAGGAAAAAAAATATCCTCCTTTCTGGGCTGTATTGACTTGACTGGGAGGCAGAGATGGAGAAAGGGAGGGGGAAGGGGTGCAAGGTGGGGTAGGGGGAGGAAGGGGGAAAGGGAGGGAAGAGAAGAAGGAGGAAGAAGTACGAGGAAGGACTGGTTTGCTCCCTGGATCACTTAATATAATTAATGGTGCGAGAGAGAGTATCATCCATAACGGGGGCGCAGAATGACATATTTGGCTCATGTTGCTGTTGTTGTTATGGTTTGATGCTGCGATTCCCTGCTTAAAGGTGTTTCTTTCTCCGTCGTCTCTGTCTTTCATTTTCTGGTGATGGTGTTCGTGAGGGTGTCTTCAGAGTCAGCTTGTCATAGGAAATCTCTCTCTCTCTCTTTCTATTTTTCCCACCGCCCTGTTTGTCTTCCTGTAGTATTCTAAGATGATACATTTCACTGTTATGAAAATAAATAAAGAAATCACGTATGCTATAATATATTTTGGACCAGGGTATATGTTATATCAGGCATTACATAGTTTCTTACATCAATTTGAACAGTGACCTTTAGAATGTATTCAAGAGTGCTCAAGAGAACGAACATTCTGAAGGTAAGGCGGCGAATTGGTCAAGTTCAGCCAAGTTCCCTTTTGAGCTTATCTATCGATGGGAGGTCGTCTGGATCAGCGGGCAGGGTGTAGATTCACCGGTCCGCCGATAGATAATACTCCTGCTCGTGCTTTCGTGCCGACTTCTGTTGCTTCCTGCTGTCTATAAGCCTGTTTGTTAAACATTGTGCGGGGCCCGGCCCAATAGATATCATACACAAAAATAAATGCATTTTATTTGTCTAGACGTGTATACCTACCGCTTAACAGATAGATAAATGTGTATCTATCAGATAGATAGCCAGAAATGCATTTATTTTTGTATATATGGATGTCCGTATATATGAATATTTATTGGGTCGGGCCTCGCACAATTTTAACAAACTGGTCGTATGTGTATATGTATGGGGACTTTCATACAAGCGCAGGATATGTACACTATGTGCTGTCTCGTATGTATGGATACAACTCGTGTGAGCATATCTTCCCTGTGTGTACGTCTGCTGTCTCATGCATAGAAGTAGACAATCACAGGAACTATTCGCTTTCGCTGTCGAGGAACAGGATCGCCCTCCGATAACTGGCCTGGCAAGGAAAGGCAGACGTCGAGACAGGCGGCCAGACGTGCCTCGCCCTCCCACCCCTCGTCGGAGGGACGGGTGGTCAATAAAAGAATAAATCCACTATGCCCTGCTAGCTCTCCTGTCTAGACATTGCACTTAACACCATCCCTGCTCCACCAATCTTTCCCCTCCCTTGCCTACTTCCACTCCCCCACTTATTCCCTCCCTACTCCCTCTTTTCCCCCATATAAACCTACTCCTTCCCCTCCCTCACTTACTCTTTCCCTCCCCCCTTCCCCTCTCCACCAATCCTTCCCTCCCCTCCCCACCCCTTTTCCACCTAAACCTACTCCTTCCCTCCCCCCTTACCTACTCACCACCCCACCTACTCCTTTCCCTCTACTCCCCTCTACTCCCTTCCCCCCCCACTCCCTCCACCCCCACCCCCACTCCCTCACCTTTCTTCCCTCCCCCATCTTCTCTTTCCCTCCACTCCCTCACCTACTCCCCACCCCACTTACTCCCCACCTACCCCACCTACTCCTTCCCCTTCCCCTACCCCCACCCCCACCTACTCCTTCCCTCCCCGACTCCCTCTAGACCCCCCCCCTTCTGCCCAACTGTCGTCGTCTCATCACAGCCAAAGGTCGTCTTCGTCTGACAGTTTACCCACGAGTTGCTGCTTCTTTGCTTGCGGGGGTGAGATGTGGCTGCAGGTGCATGTGACTTACTTGTCTTTGTGCTGGTTCTCTCTTGTGCTTGCTTGCTTGCTTGTCTTCTTTCATTTTTCTTCCTTTTGCTTTCTCTCTTGCTATTGCTTTGTTTTATCTTCATTCTCTCTCTCTCTCTTTTTTTTTTTTTTTGCTTTTATATTTGTTTGTATCTTTGATCACTCGCTCACTCTCTCTTCATACATGTGTGTTTAACGCCTTTGATGACTGTGCCCGCTGCTGCTGCTGCTGCCACTATTGATCATGGTGATAATTATAGAAATAATCACCTTCGAGAAAATGAAGACTGCCTTAAGGGGAGTGCAGGTGTCTCGCTCCTGCCCCCCCTCTCTCGTCCTCCCCTCCCCCCACCCCCAGCCACTGGCCACCCGAGGCATATGGCCTTGTCTTGATGTGTGGTGCAGCCTAACTGCTTCAGTTGCAAGCCTCTTCTTGCATGGGCAGAGTGTGTGTGTATGTGTGTGTTTGTGTTTGTGTTTGTGTGTGCGTGTGTATGTGTGTGTTTGTGTGTGTGTGTGTGTGCGTGGTGTGTGTGTACGTGTGCGTGTATATGTGTTCGTGTGTGTATGTGCGCGCGCGTGCTTGTGTGCGTGTTTATTCTAACGTTTTCATGATAACAATCAATGGTTAAAAAAAAAGGATGATAGAAAATGATATATATATATATATAGGAAAATGAATAGATATATATATCGCTTTCCCCCTAAGAGACACGAACGAGTCCCGGCATCCTCGTTCATCTGGCCCTTTTTAATCAGTGCAGAACGAGAGACTTTTAATAATCCCCTTCCCCACTGCGGGCAAATGCAGAGGAGAGACAACAGTGCACAGCCCCTGCAGATGTTCTGGCTGGAAGGTCGCCGAGCAGCGTCGGCTCCTGGCCACTTTGCGGACGTAAGTGGTAGACGCGGATAAAAGTCAAGTGCGGATCTCGTTGCGCGAGGGACTGCCATCGTCGGATTCACCCTTTCTCAGAGATCCGA
>NW_020869773.1:206738-214238 GCF_003789085.1 Penaeus vannamei | reverse complement strand
TGTGTGTGTGTGTGTGTTTGTGTGTATGTATGATATATATGTCTGTATATATATCTGTCAATATATATATATATATATGTATATATATGTCAATATATATATATATATTATATATATATATTTATAGTATATATATATTATATATATATATATATATATATATATATATAATATGTGTGCCTGTGTGTTGTGTGTGTGTGTGTGTGTGTGTGTATGTGTATTGTGTATGTGTATGTGTATGTGTACGTGTACGTTGGTACGTTGTACGTGTACGTGTACGTGTACGTGTACTGTACGTGTAACGTGTACGTGTACGTGTACGGTAACGTGTACGTGTATGTGTGGTGTGTGTGTGTGTGTGTGTGTGTGTGTGTGTGTGTGTGTGTGATGTGTGTGTCGTCGTAGCACATTTGTTAATAAATGTATATATACGTATGTACCTCACCTATATGTATAAAATGTAATAATATACTATTATATTAATATATATGTAATAGTATACTTTTATTATATTTATTACCTACCATACTCTCTCCCCTCACTATAATATATTATACTATCCTAATATATATCCCTATATATATATACAGGTGCGTGGGTATGTGTATATGTGTTCTGTGTGTCCCTATGTATATACATATATATATATTATAATATATTGGTCGTAACCGATATCCATCCTAGCATAGTATAATATAGATATATAATATAGACAGATAATATACACCACACAATGTATATATAACACAATCACATGAATATTAGTAATGTTCCACTATATTCGTAATATATACTATATATATCTACATATCACCATGTTAGCTGGCCACACACGACACAATATATATGCCCAACATATATAAAAGATATTAACAACTGTACATACATATTCGACACATATAAGTAGTTATGTGTGCCTGTATATACTTTTATCACTATATATAGTCCTCTATATATATTTAGTATATTATAGTCTATTATATTCGTATATATATGTATATATATATATAATGTGTGTGTGTGTTGGTTGTGTTAGTGTTGTGTCGCAGCTATATATATTAGAATATATTATAATGTATCACCTCTATATATATAGCTCATGATATAGTAGTACCTATATAATCCCCCTATATTACCCTGTTATCTACATCACAATTATCATTATAACAGCCCACACACACACACACATATATACTTTTTATCTCTTATATAATATATATATTTTATCTATATATATATAGCCGTGTATTAATTCACTGTAATCCACTATTTCGTCTCACCCTATATAAATATATCTCATCTATACGTATTATATCCATATCCTCCACCTCCTATCCTACCTCACTCACTTTCATACCACCTATATATCTAGTATATCATTACTATGTGTATATATATAGTCTAATATAATATATATATATCCCCCTACTATAACCTATATACCATATATATAATATATACAGGCACACATATATATATATATGTGTCGAATATGTATGTACAGTATGTATATTTTTTATATATGTGCATATATACTATATGTGTGTGTGTGTATATTATGTATATATACGAATATATACATATACATATATGTGTGTGTATATATACTTGTGTGTATATAATATATCTGTATATATATATATATACTATATAGTATATTATATATATATATATATATATATAAATGTTGTGTGTGTGGGTGTGTGTGTATGTGTGTGTGTGTGTGGTGTGTGTTGTATATATATACTAATATACCTATATCTATTTATATAGTATTCCTCCGTATATAATACCCTAATAATTCCACACACCCCATCCCCTCACCCACACACCCACACATATAATATTATTATATTATTATATATTATATCTATATATACCTATAATATTACCTCATACCTATATATATTAGACTATAACTGTGTAATAATTATATGTATATTATATATTATAATTTATATCTGTATATATATATAGTTCTCATTATAATGTATATCTCTTTCATATATTATATACCTTTATATATTATCTATATATATATATACTATGATATATATCCTTCACCCAACCACCCACACACACAGCTCACTCACATCACATCACCACCACAGCACATCCCGACAACACACATATATAATATTATATATATATATAATATATAATTCACTATTAGTAAATACAGGCCACACATATATATATGTGTCGAATGTTGAATGTAAACAGTATGTATACCCATTTTTTTATATATCGCCTGCCCATATATATATATTGTTGGGTGTGTATATGTATATATTGTATACCCCCTATACTATTAACATAAATATGGCTGTGTATATAACTTGTGGTGTACCATATCTGTTCTATATATATATATATATATATATAGTATATATATAGTATATATATATATTATATATATAGACAGACCTATATACACACACAAGTATACCTAAATACATATATCATATCATCGCCTGTGTGTATATTATACTTGTGTGTGTATATATCTGTCTAATATATATATAGTATTATTATATATAATATATATATATCATATTTTAATAAATATCTTAAGAATAGGCTGTGTGGATGTGTGTGTGTGGTGTGTGTGTGTGTTCTGTGTGTTGTGTGTGTGTCTGTGTGTGTGTGTGTCTCGTATGTGTGTTGTGGTGTGTTGTTGTCCTCTGTGCTGTGATGTTAATGACAGATGCAACCACGTAGGGGGTATTATATAAACAGCACAGACTCAATGACAGAGAGTAATTTGGCAGAAAACCTAGCAAAATAGATAGACACCGCTCTTTTCCAACAAGTCACTTCCGTGTCTCATGACCTCAATAACCTTTGAGATTTCATCGTAATTGGGAATTCACAGGTCCAATGCACTTCAGTGGCGCCTCAGAGAAAAAACGTTTTTGGACCAGAGTACAGATTTGAAGTTTTTTGCAATTGCCTTGTTTAAAAGTGGGGCCAATACTCCTCTAACCGTCCGCATTTTTTTGAAAGATGAGGGAATCGAAATGATTAAAAAAAAACGCTTTGAGGCGTCCGTGTAGACGTCCGTTAAAGTGCGGTATCAGCTGGCATGCTGCGCGAGTCCAGGCCAACCGCCCATGCATCAAAGGCGCCGCAGACTAAAACTTCTGTTTGGGCATGGCCGCGAACAATAGCAATTTCCCGCGGAACTTTCACCGAACTACCTCAAGGCTTCCGATTGTTGACATTATTCTGGCCCCTTGTTCCGCACGTGCAAACTATCACGAGAATTCAATATTGCGACCTGTCGACCACGCCTCAACATGTAGACTTGCGAAGGGTGTGGCTTGGGTTTGATAACTGGTTTTGTAGTTACTGAGGCAGACAACTGGTCCTGGTATTATGTAACACAGTCCTTAGAATATTTACATGGCGCTTGCTAGAATATTCAAAGAATTATTCCTATGTATAATGTTGGTTATATATTTTAGCGTCTTGTTTTACATCTGTTATTACTGGCCTTGCCCGACGATAGACAAGCACCTTTCGTTCGTTTTGATATCACCGCATAAAATTACTCTCCGCTGAACAATTTATATATTTATTACATACACGCCCCCTCCATACTTTTGGCCTGTTTGATTTATCTCGGGAGGATGAAGTTTCCCGTGGAAAACCGTCCCGTGTTATCGGGAGAGTAAACAGGTCTCTAATTAAGGCAGGTAAATATACATCCCTCCCCTTCCCCCCCTCCCCTTTCTTCCCCTTCGCCCCTCCCCACCGATTCGTCCCTACTATTACGCCCCGCAAAGCCCTCTGTTGGCCGTGTGTTTGTGCGCGTTCCTCCTGTGGTTATGGTGACGATAGAAGAAGAACTGATTAGTGATATTGACGCGCGGACAAATAGCACGAGTAGAGAAATCGAAATAAAAAAAGATGAGAAGAGCTATAAGGGGGAAGAGCAAGCTCTGAATATATCTTAATTGATGCACTAGTACATCAGAAAATAGTATTATATAATTTATTATGGGCCTACTTATCGAGTATAATACTCTATTTATATACCTATTAGTATATTACATATATTATAGTTTCCTTTTCCTAAAATATATATACAAATGACATAATATATACCTCATACTATTTTATATTTACAATACCAATATATATATAACTACTATATATTTTATATACATACATACAATACATAGCATATACCTCTATATATACTATATATGTATACTATACCCCCTATAACCCTTTTATATTACATTACATACATATATATAATATATGTACCTGCTATGTATGTATCGCTTCCCTAAATCATATAATACTACTATACAACTACCCTTTTTTCTCACAAGATATGATAATGTATGTACACTAAAATATATAACCAAATGAATAGTAGTATATTATTAGTTTGGATGTATAGGTATATATAAGGGGGGATTTTAAGTAGTAGGTATTTATATTGTTATTTGAGGGGTATATAGTTATAGTATTTGTGGTATATTATGGGGGTTTTTTTTTGGGGGGTTTTTTTTCGCGTTATTATTATTTAGTTTGTTATGTTATAGGGGTAACGGTATTATATAGGGTGGGGTTTATTGGATGTATAAGGTTGTGAGGTTATTTGTTATGGGTATTTATATATGGTTATATATATATAGAATTGTATAGATAGTATTTATATATAATCATGAAATATATATATATGTATATTATATATGTATACCATAGATATGGGTATAAGTAGGGTTATATATTATTGTATTACTCGTTATATATAGTATATCACTACTATGCTGTGAGTATATATTTGTTATTGTTATAGGGAGTCATAAGCTTTATACTGTATTAGCTAACTATAGGTGAGAGTACTTCATATAATAGTATTATGAATATATGGTATAGTATAAGTATATGTATATACTATGTATACTGATATCTAACCTGTCACACGATAAATACATGTAACCTATACAGATAATGTATATATAATAATTGTTAATTATAATTTAGATGTATATGATATGTATAAATATATAATGATTAATATAACTTATGTATATATATATGTATTTTTATATATGTATAGATAATGTAATCTATTTTAATATATATATGTATAATATAATATATATATTGTATATATATAATATGTATTAATATATTGTTTAATATATATAAATGTTATTATATGTATATATATATTGTAATTATATATAAATGTATTATTTATATGTAATATATAATAGTATAAAATATATGTGGTATAAATTATATATATATAATGTTATATATATATATATGTATAATATTGTATATATATGTATATATTATGTATATATATATATATATTAATATATATTATATATATTATTAATATATATATATATTTATATATTAAGTAAAGAGGGAGAGGGAGAAGGAGGAAAGGGAGAGGAAAGGAGAGAGGGAAAAGAAGAGGAAGAGGGATAGAGGGGGAGAGGGAGAGAGAAATACATATAGATATACATATGCATATACATCTATCTATTATCTTTGTATCTCTCTATCTGTTTACACACACACACACACACACACACACACACACATATATATATATATATATATATAATATATATACATACATAATATATATATATATATATATATATATATATATATATATATATATATATATAGAGAGAGAGAGAGAGAGAGAGAGAGAGAGAGAGAGAGAGAGAGAGAGAGAGAGAGAGAGAGAGAGAGAGAGAGAGAGAAGAAAGAGGAAAGAGAAAGAAGAAAGAGGAAATGAGAGGGAGAGGGAGAGAGGGAGTCTATTAATCCCTTCTTTCCTCCTACCTCAACTATTTAAATGAAACATAAAAATATAGCAGCGTGAGCCAAAGAAGGAAATGAAAATAGAAGGCAAGAAACGCAAAGGAAAGATCATGTCGGAAGTCCTCGAAAACTGAGGCTGGTGTCGATATGTCTCCTGGCGAGGCGGAAGGCGTCCGAGGAGGACCCCGAGTGACGAGCTGCCTTAAAGGTGATGCCGTGGGGGGGGGGGGGTAGCGGCGTACGGGAGTCATGACTCGGTGTCGCCGGAAGGCCTGCGAAGGTAGGAAGCGAAAGGCGTTGCTGGTGTTCCTTCAGGTGGCATCGGTCGGTCGGCGTGAGTGTCGAGCCGTGAGGTGTCAGGTCCACGCCATGTCTCTTTTGTTTCCTTTTTTTCTTTTTTTTCTTTTTCTTTTTTTTAAGTGGCACCACATAGACAGAACGAAATGTGACGACAATAAATTGAGTACTAGTGATCGAACAGGTGACGCTACATGTGTTTCATAAGTGTTATCGGCAGGTGTCAGCGATGAACACTTGTTATATATATGTATGTATATATATATATATATATATATATATATATATTATATATATATATATATATATATGTATATGTGTGTGTGTGTGTGTGTTTATATAGATATATATGTATATCTTTTACATTTATGTATCTTTTTATTATTCGTCTATTTACATATGTTTATAGGAACGTTTGTAATTGATAGAATATATCCCCATTTTAGTAGTTCTCTTAAAAGATTCACGTTCTATGCTTTGCTCTGCTGTTTGGAGATGGGTATTTAGAAACTTCGTCTCGAGTATTGACAGAATCCGAGCAAGTTGTTTACGAACGCAGTGGCCAGGATGTCCGAAAACTTTTGCATTTAGGTGTATGCTAATCAAGCCAGGCAACACAGCTGAAAGTGATTTTATTCGTTGTTTTTTCCTTCATTACCCTCGACGTCAAATATTTCAGAAGGAAAAGTTCGGAGGTGCGTCGAGGCCGTAATGCATGCGAGATGTTCCTCGTCCCGGGTGCCGCGTCTTGCATCCTAGGAGGGGGAGGGGGTGGGAGAGGCCCTCGCATTGGATGGGGTTGAGGGGGTGGAGGGGTCGCTAGGGGCTTTTTGTGAGCGTGGAATGAAAGGGAAGCACTCGCACCTTAGTGGCTAGGGGATGGTGCGGCAGCCAGGGATGTATATAAAATGCATGGGTATGTGATTCTGAGGTCCTGGCTTGGAAGATCCTAGGGAATCGAATTAAGGAAAGAAAATGCGAATAGACTGATAATATCGTATAAACAGATCAGCAGCATCCCTAACGTAGACAAAATGTGGATAGATTCCAAGCCCGAATCCCTAATGAATATAGGGAATTCATGGCATGATGTTTACTCATAACAGCAAAGTCTGTATTAACGCAATTGCTAGTAGGCTAAAAATAGATATGAGACGAAAAAGTAGATGGTTGCTAAAAGAGCTATAACAAAGAGTCCGACGCTGGTTAGCTTACACGTATAGAATAAACATGACGTTGTATTCCTATGCAACCATGAATGCATGTATATATTTGTATATGTTTATTTATGCGTCTGCGTTTGTGTGTATAATTGTGTGTTATGTAATACATTGCAAAACCTTGGTTCCTTTTCAGATTTTAAATATTTATATTGGCCAGGAACCATCAGTCTGT
>NW_020869773.1:191738-199238 GCF_003789085.1 Penaeus vannamei | reverse complement strand
TATTTACTTAATTTTTTCTTTCGCAGGTAAGCAAGGCGCTTGAGACAACTTATCACAGCTCCTCTCAGCAGTTATCATTCACAACCAAATCACATCACAACACATCACCCATCTCAGCTGTTCTCTCTAGCGAGCCGGAGGACTCGGTAAGTCTCTTCCGCTTTGTCGCTGAACTGGACTTCGCCTAGAGCCAGCAGGATGAGCGAGGAGCTGAAGGCGAATCCAGCAGGGGCTCTTGTGTAAAACGGCCTCTTAGGAGTAGGACGTGGCCAATCCTGCCCTGTCTCGGTGGGATGGAGGGCCATTTAGAGGAAGTGTGGAGGATGTGGAAGTTGGGCTAAGGGTATTAAGGACAGGGAAGAAGGACCGGCAAGATGGCCCACTATATACTCACAAGATAGGTTTAACGAGAGATGAGATCTTTTCAATAAACTTGATTTGTGAAGTGTTTTTTTGACATTTATGAGTAAGGTAGAGTGTTGCGTCTCTCATCAGGCTTTAAGGAGATGGAAGTCGAGGAGGAGGCAGAAAGAGATTAAGAAAAAGAGGGAAAAAATAAGTTCGCATGAGGGAGAGGGGGATGTGGTCGCAAGTGTATACGCACACTCGGCACAGACACACGTGGGGTACGGGTAGGTTAATAGCCAAAGCTCCTGTGCTATCAGATAAGATAGGGAGTGGCGTCGGTAGCGGTGGGGCGAGGCAATCACAACCGGGAGTGGAGCACCCTCTCATCCCGGCCTGCGCCTCAAGTACCTGCTATATTGACACACAGATATCTTCACAGGGACCTCTGGCAGTTAGCGTGTGTCGTCTCAGACCAGCCTTCTCCAGTCTCGAGCCCCATCGCCCTATTTCATGTCGTTCGTCTTTATTTCTTCCTCTTTCGGTTTTCATCTTATTCTTCGTTTTCATCTTCATCTTTTTTTTCGCTTTCACATTGGTCTTCGTTTTGGTCTTCGGATTGCCTATTCTTCTTTTGCGTGAACCTACTCGGAGACATGAAAGAACGATATACAACTCCTCGTATTGAAGAAGGTCCACGAGTTCGTCGTTTGGGCTCGAGTGTCTCCGCCTCCTCCGCCAGGGCATTGTGGTTTCCCCGGGGTCGGAGCGGAAAGGAGGATCAGGGATGAGGACTCGTGTTGGAGGGTGGTGGAGGTTGGTGTGAGGACTCGTGCTGGGAGATGAGCGAGGGTAGTGTGAGTCTCGGGGGGGTGGTGAAGATTGTGAAGCCTACTCGAATTAGCATGAGGACGAAAGCGCTTACATGTGAGTGAAAGCAGAGTAGTGTCGCAGGGAAAATTCCATTAAACATGAGGCGACTGACAATGAAACCTCAACTAGTGTTGCACCAGCAGAGGTGGCATGATAATGACATTGCGTTGTGTTATCACCGAGCACTATGGTGTGTACATACAGCTTGTGTATTAGTAGTTGTGTTTTTTGTCTTCAGTCTGTCGTGTAATATTCTTTCTAATTCCTCAATTAATATGTGACACTTTTTACTGTCCATTTCTCTGTGCCGGGAAAGCTGGCAATGATATGGCGGGGGCGAGGTAGTGATGGTAACGGCTGCCGATTGCCTCCGTCACGCCTGCCCACGCGAACCATTTTTTCTCTCTTTTGTCCAGGCACTTACGTTGCCTTTGAATCACTAACGAATCTGTTTTTATAAACTTTGTCCGGGCACTTAACATCCTTTTGAATCACTTACGAGTCTATTTTGTACAATTTGTCCGGGCACTTACCTTCCTTTTGAATCACTTACGAGTCTATTTTTATACACCCTGTTCGACTTACGCTTTCCTTTGATGTCCTAATCTAAACAATGCATATCAATCGAACAGCTTCCCTTCTCGTTCTCATGGTCACAGCCTCAGCCTTACATCTCCATAGAGCTATCTCCGGCCTGCTCTCTGATGCTGCTACCCGGTCTCGTGAATCTGCGAAGGGAAGACAGGTGAGACAAAAAAGGGAGCAGCTTGCACGCCCGCCCGCATAGCAACCAGGTGGGGAGAGTGGGCGGGGATCAGCGAGCGATGCTTTAGCCTATTTTGCATGGAGGTCGTTGGAGCGTCCCCTTGACATGGTATGACAGGTCGGTTAAAAGGGAAGCAATAACGATAGACTGGAAATTATATTGATATTGGTGATGATAGTTATAACATTGTAATTGTCTGTAATGACCATGGCTATGACAGTAACTATACTTAGCATATGCAGATGAAAATGTTGTAATGATCTTGATGGTAATATTAACAGTAAAGCGTGTAATTGTGATAGAATGAATTATGCTCTTTAATATCATGACATTCACTTTACTTCCGCAACAGCCGTCATTGTGTAAGTCATAATTATGATTTTTGAAAGTAATTGTCGTTCATCGAAATTGAATATTTATTCTTGTGTGAGTGCTTTCACATTAGCAAGTGGAAAGAGGACCATAGTTTTTCAAACTACATTATGGCCGACAACCTTTTTGTGATTTTGCCATCTAATCAAGTGAAGAGTACCTTTCAAATGTCAGGGAATCGAAAATGGCAGCCGGAAAATGACAGCCGATATATCAAGTAACACGAACAACACGACAGTAAGGAACGTGACGTGAGCAATATTCTCCTCACGGCACCGAATGGAGCAAAGTTTTCTTTACCGAAGCAAAAATCGGGTTCCAGATTTTACTGGGTCATTGGTAGCGAGCGAGGACGATCCAATCTCCTTCGGTCGTTACTTGTCTTACTAGGTTTTTGTTTTTAGTTTTACGTAATATATTTTTACTTATTGCAATTGTTTCTATCAGTGCCAAAGAAAATTGTATCGAAAGTATTGGGAAATGACGTTTTTACAGATCGGGTCTGCACAAAATTGCAAGAAAATAGGAAATTCTGAAGGGTAATATTTCCGCGGTTTATATATCTCTGAAGATTCGTCAGCGTTTCCTTGGGGTTGGTGTTGCCGATTCGCCCGGCGGCCGTCTCGTCTCGGAGGAGTTCACGGAGAAGGATTTTTATTACGGTTTCCAGGTGGCCGTCTGCGGCGCTTTGAGGTCCGGGAAGACGAGGCGGGATAAAAGAGCGGGGGCGATAAGGGGGAAATAAATGCGGGAGGATGGATGGAGGCGGACGTCCAATCAGACGCCGTGCGCGCTGCGCCCCGGGCCCTCGCCTCGTGGCGGGGACGCAAGGGATTCAAGGCTCTTTATGCCGTGTTAGGCTGCGGTGATGGCCAGTGGTTTTCTCATATTGGAATTTTGGGGAAAAAGAAAGTATGCCGGTCTCTCCCCTTTGGATTGGACAGTGCACATCAGATGTAAGCACAAAGGGTCGATGTTTTGTTTTTCAACCTGTTTTGAATTTTGACTCGGATCCCTCGCCGTGTACCACACTGAAAGAGATTAGTAGTATAGTTTTTCCAAGCTCCCAAAGCTTCGGCTGTTTGCGCACCGGGGAAGAGGACGAGCGCTTAATGCGAATGTGAAATGACCCCAAGCACGGCCTGAACTACACGTGCCGGCCGCGCCTCTCTCATGCTAATCTCGGCGAGACTGCGCCGGAGTTGGTCAATAGGTTGGCGATATTAGCTCTTGCTTTGAGGGGTATTTTGGCGCCCGGCTCAGCGGTCGCGCCTTCCAGAGGGTGGAAACTGGCTTGCTGAAAGTGTCGCTCATTTAGTTCTGATGGTTTATTACTATTTTATTATTGCTTTGTTCTGATTATCATTATTATTGAATATTTATTACCTTTATTGTTATTGCTATTATCTTTTTCTCAAAATATTGATCTTCATCTATGTTATTGTCGTCTTAGGACAATAGCGATAGTAGTTTTTTTAAGCTTTTATTCCTCAAATTGTAAATATTTTTTATTATCATTGTTGTTTTGATAACGTTTATTATTATCTTTAATTAATGTTCATGTTATTGTAACTTTTAAGATTATTTCTGTAATATTGCAATTCCTGCTGTCTTTTTTTCATCTTTTTAGAGTACAGCAATATGAGATGCGCCCAGAAGACCGTGCTAGAGAGATGCGAGGAGAGCACGTAGTCTCCTTTGTGTCTTGTCTACTCTTTTCCTTCATATTCTCCTTTGTGTAAACTCTCTCGCTTGTTGCCGTTGTTATCAGTGTTCTTTTGGTATCCTCCAAGGCCCCTGGCTCTCTCTCTCTCTCTCTCTCTCTCTCTCTCTCTCTTCTCTCTCTCTCTCTCTCTCTTCTCTCTCTCTCTCTCTCTCTTCTCTCTCTCTCTCTCTTCCTCTCTCTCTCTCTCTCTCTCTCTCTCTCTCTCTCTCTCTCTCTCTCTCTCTCTCTCTCTCTCTCTCTCTCTCTCTCTCTCTCTCTCTCTCTCTCTCTCTCTCTCCTCTCTCCTCCCTCCTCCTCCTCCCTCTCTCCTCCTCTCCCCCTCCCCCCTCCTCCTCCCCCTCTCTCTCTCTCTCTCTCTCTCTCTCTCTCTCTCTCTCTCTCTCTCTCTCTCTCTCTTTCTTTCTCTCTTTCTCTTTCTCTTTCTCTGTATATATGTATATATGTGTGTATATGTTTGCATCATGTATATATATATATATATATATATATATATATATATATATATATATATATATGTGTGTGGTGTGTGTGTGTGTTGTGTGTGTGTGTGTTGTTGTGTGTGTGTGTGTGTGTGTGTGTGTGTGGTGTGTGTGTGTGTGTGCATGTGTTTGTGTTTGTGTATGTGTATGTATGTGTGTGTTGGTGTGTGTGTGTGTGTATGCATTAGATTATTATATATATAATTATTTTTTTTTCATTTTTCTCTTCCTGTTCCATTTACATAATCCTCCAACACTTCAATCTCCTCTTTTAATTTTCCAGTCTTGCAATGTTTCCTGTTTTTATCTTTTCTTTTCCCCTTTTTGTATTTTTCTCTTTTTTATCTTCCGTTTTAACTTGCCAGCCTTCATGTTTCATTTCAAATTCCCTTTCTGGTTTTCCGCGCATTTTTTCTCTCTGCCACTTCCATTTCGCTCGCCCTCCTGCTTGCATCAGCTCCCCCTCGACTTGAGTGATAGTGCAAGGTCCAGGCGTCCAGGGCTCAGGGAATGCCTCCGGGATAGGGGCAAGCAAGGGCCATGGATGTGGTCAGGTCCTTCCGGCGTGAAAGGAGGCGCATCGAAGCGGGCGTCGCCGGGAGTGAGGCACGTGTCATGGGTAAGAAGGTGTGTCATGGGCGGGCATACAGGTGAAGGGCCTCGCAATATTGATCCTGCAGCTCGGCACTTGTCCTCGCGGCCGTCTTGGTTCGGACGGGGTTCGTGTCCTCAGGTCGTCCTATAGCCCCCGTTGCCCATCTCAAGAGCCGCCTCCTCCGTGTCCCTCCCCGCGCTGCCCTCTGCTGGATGTCGCCGTCATAATGGCTGCGGCTGTCCATTAGGGAAACAATGCGTGATTCGGAAATTGCTTGGCATTTTAGTTAAATGGTGTCAGGCTGGCGAGGTGGTGGAAAAGGAGAGAGAGAGAAAAAATGAAGATTGAAATAGCGAACCGGGGAAATGAGGCGAGATGGAACTGACGGCGAAGTTGTGACGCGGGAGAAGTGATTCCGTCGGAGGGGGAGAGGGAACTGCAGCTGCAGATGAGAGGGGCGACAGCAGGTTTCCCCTCAGGTCCATTAACGGTACTAGTCGCCATGTTTCCCTATCACTTTAACCCTTTCCCATTCCATCCCCTTCCCCTTCCCATCTTCCTTCTTCCCCTTCCCCTTTCTTTCTTCCTTTCCCCTTCCCTTCTCCTACCCTTCCCCTTCTCCTACCCTTCCCCCCCTTTTCTCCTACCCCTACCCCTTTCCCCTTTTCCCCTTTCCCTTCCTTTTCCCCTTCCCCTTCCCTTCTCTACCTTTCCCCTTCTCCTCCTTCCTTTCCCCTTCCCCTTCCCTTCCCCTTCTCCCTTCCCTTTCCCTTTCCCCTTCCTCTTCCCCTTCTCGTTCCTCTTTCCCCTTCCCACTACACTGTTCATGTGCGGCTGCTGGCGTAGTATTGACATGCTCGCACATTATTGACTGCGTTAGAGTTTTGTCGTAATTGTTGAGGTCTGCTTTTTCGTGCTTGAGTTGCGTCTTTAAGGTGACCGTGATGTACAAGCCGGGATGCCACAGCAGCTGGTTTGAACCGCCTCTGAGTGCGAATTTTGGAAATGGAAAAAACGGGAAGGGAGGGTAATTTCCTCTTTTTTTCTTTTTTTCTTTCACCAGTATGTACGGAATTCAGGGGGGGGGATAATTACCAAAAAGTTACATGTCTCCCCCTACCCCCCCCCCTCTCTCTCTCTCTCTCTCTCTCTCTCTCTCTCTCTCTCTCTCTCTCTCTCTCTCTCTCTCTCTCTCTCTCTCTCTCTCTCTCTCTCTCTCTCTCTCTCTCTCTCTCTCTCTCTTCTCTTTCTCTTTCTCTTTCTCTTTCTCTTTCTCTTTCTCTTTCTCTTTCTCTCTTTCTCTTTCTCTCTTTCTTTCTTTCTCTCTTTCTTTCTCTCTTTCTTTCTCTCTTTCTCTCTCTCTCTCTCTCTCTCTCTCTCTCTCTCTCTCTCTCTCTCTCTCTCTCTCCTCTCTCTCTCTCTCTCTCTCTCTCTCTCTCTCTCTCTCTCTCTCTCTCTCTCTCCTCACCAACCGTTTTTCCTTCTCTATCGTCTCGATCTTTTTTTTTTCTTGAGTTTGTTCTGTCGGTGTGACGAAGGAAGGCTCGACAGGGAATCGGAGAGAGCTGCCTTTTAAGTGAAAAAGTGGAATTTTGAAAACAAAAAAAGAAAAAAAGGTCGTTGATATTACTGAATGATGAATATCGTGATTTTTAATTAAGATCGAAATGAGTTGTGCTTCATGTTGTATTTGCGTGATAATATTTACGTTAGCCGGTGTACTAATTATGCAAGGATTTTCTATATTTTTCTGTTTACCCTTTTAGACTTTGCTTTCAAAGTTGGTCATTATTCTGAAGCGTCTCTCGGCCTCAGTGAGAGATTGTTAGTCAGGAACTTGTCATACTGGTAAAGGAAGCAAGAGTAATCCGCGTATTTGTGATAAGAAATGCACATTTTGCTAAAGCTTTCTGTCTAAGATGTATATAGTTTCCGTCACCAGCTCAGACTAAAGCTACACTTTTCCTTTCAGTATTTATTTGGCAAAGGAAAGAATTTACGGTTTTTATTTCATTTTTCTTTTTTCTACAAGAACGCGCGTCTAAATAAAATACACCCGCGCACCCCACACACGCAGCGTTTAAGACAATGGGGGAAAATGGATTGTTCTATTAAATTTCCGAAATAAACCCAGATTTTATCTTCGGATGCAACCCTGAAGATAAAATTTACTTTTGATCTAAAAACGCGTCTCTGCATGTTAGTAAAATTGTATTTTTGTAAGAGCCCAAATGTTGGGTCCTACAAGAGTTTGGTAGATGGCGAGCTTAGGGTTAAGGTAGACAACCAAAGTGTCTTGACTCCTTTACTGAATAAGATGGAGTGCGGCAGCTCCTTAGCTCCC
>NW_020869773.1:159238-186738 GCF_003789085.1 Penaeus vannamei | reverse complement strand
TTTTGTAAACTTTTATGCGGGTGTAGGCCTACTGGATTCACAGACACGTTAGTCAAGTAACATTGTTTGGTGTATGTAGTGGATCCGTATATACTGGCTGCTCTAAGTGTTGCATGGTATTGCGGCAATTTTCAGCATACTTCTGGTACGAAAGCATAAAACGTTTCATAATTGATTTATGTTGAGATTCCCTCCATAAATTATATCCCACTGGCGGTTAGTGAAACGTTTTATCTTCATTTTTATTAGTATATTTTTTCTCATTCTGGTAACTTCACGCGCTCGGCCTCATAAAAAACATCATCTGCTTCTTTGCCTGGTATGTATTAGCACATTTTGGCACGTCGGTTGTACTAATCTTTTCATAAAGAAGCTCGCTACTTCGTAATCTCTCCTTTATATCTTCTACTTTCTTGATTATTTTCTCTGGTTGATTTTTTTTTACATCATGTATCTGGTAGAATGATTTTAGTCGTTTGACCTACTGAGGCTTTACGAAGAAAGAGAGACAGGCATATGGTGTGTACAAAACGGAATAGTAGAGGAGACAGAGAGCCGGGGAAAAGGTGTGGGAGGGAGAGAAGGAGGGAGTAGAGGGGAGAGACGAAGAGGAAGAAGGAGGGACTAGAGGGAGAGACGAAGAGAGAGGCATATTGAAGGAAAATAAAAAGGGAGACGAGAAGAAAAAGCTGAGTCGGAAAAGGAGAGGAAGCCAGTGGAGCGAATGCGAGCTGGAGAAAAGAAATGGCAAGGGGGAAGATTAATTTGCGCATGTACAGCCGAGGACGTCATGTAGGTCACGTTACAGTCGTCGTGTCGATGCGTCCGTCCAGCCTGTATGTGCTGGAGGAGGCTCGGACGAGGCTGTGAATCCTCGGAGGTTCTTCTTGACATCCCGCCTGTGCTGCCGCTGCCCGCCTCGCTGTGTTCCGCTCGCGCTGCCCGCTGGAGGTAGCACTTCTCGCCCTGCGCCCTCGTTCGCCCGCTCGTTCGGTCGGAAGAAATGAGTGATTTTCATCTGAGGATTTTTTAAGAATTGTTCATTAGGTAGCAGTGGTTGAGCTACCACGCGGACCAGCTCCTGTTGAGATTGTTTTCTTTTGCACCATTAGCGGAATAGTTTCAGTTGCTGTGGTTGATATGCACGGTTGGTGCTCCATGGATGTGATACTTTGAAATGTGAAGCAAATGTCTTGATTCTTCTGGCGTTGGCAAGGCATTCGATGAGAAGTAAGTATGGTTGGCCGATATACTTTGAAAGATCCCGTGTGTTTGTCAATTGAAGCTGCATCTGTTTAAAGTGCGATCAGGAACTCATCATTGCTCTTTCCGCGTTACATCACTCATCGAACGTGTCTTACGCACAGCCCTCATTCCGTGGATATTTCGGGGTCATGCAGACGACACTTCACGGAGGGAGGACGTCATACAACCACGGCGCGCCCGCTTTGCCCAAGTAGGCTGGCGGAGAGATCTCATTACGGGAAGACAAATTGGATTCCTCGCGTTGCCATTAGTTTCCATCATCGGCGGGAGAAGCGTGAATCAGCTTCGGCTCCAAGTTACGGCTCGCGGCGGAGGGCGGCGGCGGCGTGCGGCCTCTGCCTCCGCCGCCTGACTTAAGCGATCAGCGGGAATGCAATTTCAGTTTGGGGTCGAGAGTTTATGGGCTTCGTCTCATGCTGTATTATTTATTTCCTAGATATTGTTTGGTCTCTTGATTTTTGTTTGTACCATGTGTGATAAGCAGAAAATCTGAAATATGTTTTTTTTAGGATCTGGTACTACTATATATTCGAGGAATATTGGGAGTGACGTGAAATTACTCGAAATTTTGAAATAGATTTTGAGCAGTAAAATAGCAGAAACAATGGAAATAGGTATACAAATAGAGTTTTTAAGTGGAAACAGAAAATTAAATGTAAACCTAAGGAAGTGAGCGAGCCGCTGCAATTGACTGCAAGTGATTAGTCTCTTTCGAAATAAATGTTGCAGAAGCGGAGCGAGAAGTGGCTCTTCCAGCGTGGGATCAGAAATGCGTTCACTTTTCTCCACGAAAGTTCACTTGCGGTTTTGGTTGTTTCTCTGGTCCCTGGCTCTCTCCTGTGGTTGTTTATTTGTTTGTAAGATCGGTGTTTTTTTCTCGAAATTGCATGGTGGTGGTCACTTTGCCTGGCTTCTGTTTACTAATTTGTTTATGTATGTATGTATATTATATATATATATATATATATATATATATATATATATATATATAATATATGTATATATATGTATATATATATATGATATATATGTATATATATTATATATTATGTATATATATGTATATATATATATGTATTATGTATATATATGTATATATATGTATATATATATATATATATAATATAATAATATATATATATATATATATATATATATATATATATATATATATATATATATATATATATATATATTCTCTCTCATAATTAGTGGTACGGATAGTGCAGTTCTTACATGCCATCACCCTTACCGCAGTATTGCTATTGGCTTTATTGGCAACTCCTTGAAAAGCAGTTTCCTTGGAGATCTAACGTAGCTTTTAATTCATGTTCAAGCTGTTTAAAAGCGATTAGTTAATCCACATATAAAACACAAGCTGATTAAAATGACTATTTATTTTACCAACTCCTTACCAAAGTCTTAATTAGTAGGGATTTACAACCATGTCTTTGTTGTGCCAAGTGAAAAGTCAGCGAGAAAATTCGTTATTTCAGTTATTAGGATCAGAATCGTCGGCGTCACGAGAGGCAATTAGAGCAACTGGCATAAAGATACGGCACGTCATCGGTCAAATTGCGTTTCTGAAATCACATTAATTTCTGTGCAATCTGCCGGATTGTTTGGTAATCTGCCATTTTACTATTCCCTCATTACGGCCGGGGAATTCGTCCGGCGCCGTTCTATTTCTGGGTGATTTGCATGCGGAAAGAACAGGGAAGCACCGGCGGCGGCGGCGGCGGGAGTTCGTCGTCCTGCCTCGAAATCACTGATGGGGGCGGGGGAGGGGAGGGGGGGGCTGTCGTGCTTAGCTTGGCGGAGAAGGAATATCAAAGGTGTCGGTTTTTCGGTCAATATCCGCTTTGCTTGCGTCGAAGGCGTCCTGGTTTAGATTTATCGTTGATTGCAATGTATTTCTCGTTTGCTTGCTGTCGCGTTGATTTCCATACCTGCTTGGTATTTGAGACGTGTGCGTTAATGCTTTCAGTTCTTTTATACATATGATTACATTTCATATTAACGATGGGATAATGGTAGGCTCTTTCATGTTCGTGTGTCGAGTCGAGGTGTAGTTCACGGCGGGGGACGTCGTCCAACTTTAGCAAAATCTGTATAAATATTTCCTGAAGACTTCAAGATGGAGGCCACACCGGGCCGACACTCCATCTTGACTCATGGCCGTCACTGAGTTGAGATTGCGAGCACGAGCGGAGGAAAATTGACGTTATAAAGGATGCTTATACTTTGTAAAGATTGTTGATATTTTAGATAAGACAGAGAAAAAATAAGTATCGTGTTGCAAAGTCATAAGACCGTGGGATCCACGAAGAGTAATGATAATGCTATCCCTCTTGGACAAAATCTCGGGCGGCGATCTGGGACTCCGGGCTTTACAAGGGACACGGGGAGGACATTGCAGTTTTTTAAGCCAGTAACTCCCGTAGTCGTTGGTGCAGCGTGTCACTGAGGTATTTACGCGCGAAAGTTTGTATTTTCATCTAGGGCTGAACTCGAACGAAGGGAGAGAAAGAAATGCCGAGACTTCAGGGCGCGATTGCGAGGTGCCTTGGATTTAAGCGGCCAGAATTAGGGCTAATGGCATTACCTGCAGAGCGCGCCGCCAAGGGTCTCTATCAGGCTCCTAATGGACGCGCGGCGGCGACTTCAATTTTGCAGAAGGGGGTTGGAGTCTCCTGTCTGGTTGTCCAAAATCACGGACATTGAAGAGCAGTTCGCCTTTTTTATTGAAAGTAAAGTAGTGGTTAAGTGTATTGGAGTTAATTGGGGAATTGTGATTGTTGTTTTCGTAGCTGTGCCGAACCCAACCCCCACTTAGGGCGGAGTTCCTGCTTATTTCCTCGCCGGATGTTCATTAATATCTTGGATAATTGTGTGATTTGCTGGTCGATGTTAACAGCGCTGTGTTCCCCTTTGGTCCCGTTCTCGCCTGCTCTTCTGGCGCCTCTTCTCGCCTCTTCTGGTATTCTTTGCACCGTCTTATGATTCATTTTTAAGTCCACTTTAGTTCTCTCTCCCTCCTTCTCACCCATTTGGTGTGTGTCGCAGCGGTTAGCGTGTCTGTCTAGTAATCTTGCTGACCTGCGTTCAATCCCGTGCGCGGCCAGTGGGTGGTAACCCCGGCCATCCCTTGCACACAGGGGAAATTTAGGACAAAATAAAACAGACAGTGAGTCACAGCAAAGAATATCCATTACAACAAATTGAATTGAAATTAAATCTATAATCTATGAATTCTCTCATTCTTCCCCCTTCTCCCCCTCTTTTCCCTCTTCTTCCCCTTTCCCCCCCTCTCACTCTCCTCTTTCTCCCCCCCTTCCTCACCCTTCTCTTTCCCACACCTCTCCCAGCAGTGCATTGTTGGATATCACGGAACCGGTGGGATTTGCCGGCCGTTGTCACCAAAAGATTTTTGATGGCTGTGTCGCACGCACGCCATTGTTCCTTGTCGCTCTCACACCTGTGAATGCGTCGCTGCTATTTGCGGACTCATTGTCTATAGGTTGTGTCGCTTGCCGAATTAGGGCCAGCATCTGTTTAATCCGTGGGCGGCCTCCCTCTCCTGCTCTGCTCCCTCTTTCCTCTTTCTTTAATTCCATCTGGTATTGTCCTCTTCTTCTTCCTCTTTCTTTAATTCTTTCCCTTCTTCTTATTGCTCTTTTTCTTATTCTTACTGCTACTACTGATGCTGCTCGTCGTTTTCTCTGTTTCTCTTTCTTCTTTTCTTTTGCTCTTCCGTCAGTGTTTCCTCTTCCTTTTCCCTTTTAGTCTTCCGCCTTCTCCTCCTCCTCCTCCTTCTCCACCTCCTCCGCCTCCTCGTTGTCGTTATCCTCCTCCTCCTTCGTCTTCTCTATTTCTTCCCTTTCCCCACCGTCCCTCCTCCTCCTCCTCCGCCTCCTTTCCCACCTCCACCTCCTCCTCCGCCTCCTTCCCCACCTCCTCCTCCTATCATTCTCTACATTCGCCTCTCGACATATGCCGTCGACGATAATTATGCAGGCGCGTCCCCGTTCGAATGCAATTAAATATCCATTGATCCTGTGACGCAATTTATTATTAATCGCCTAGCAACTCCGCGGAGAGATACGGAGCCGCTCTCTCCCGTCACCCAACATCACGTCGGGGAAGCGGAAGGATAAAGGATGCGTAGGATAAATGATAGGAAGCACGGAATATAGAGGGGTTATTGGTGTGGAGGAATCCTGTTTTTTTTTTTGTTATTAAAGGCGTGTGTTTGCGCATGTTTGATTATTTGCTCCAGAAGCGGCGTCGGTGCTGGCGAATGTACCGGTACTTTTTTTCTGTTTCTTTTACATACTGGAGTTTTAGTTGGTGCTGCTGCTACTACTCTCTCTCTTCTCCCTGTCTCTTCTCTCTCTGTCTTTTCTCTCTCACTGTCGCTTTTTCTCTGTCTGTTTTCTCTCTCTGTCTCCGTGTCTCCTCTCTCTCTCTCTGTCTCTTCTCTCTGTGTGTTTCTTCTCTCTCTGGGTCTCTTCTTTCTCTGGAACTCTTCTCTTTCTTTCTTTCTTCTCTCTCCTGTAATGAATGTGATATAATGAACCGTATTCCGGCCCTTCGGTACTGGCATCCATCTCTCTCTTTATCTTGGGAAAGTATCTTTAAAGGTTCGATGAGTTCGGATGAGGAGAAGGGGGGAGTCTACTGGATTTTTTTCTTTTTTTTGAGGGGGGAGAGTTCTCTTCTTTTTCCCGGTTCTTGCGCTTTACTTTTAGATTTCTCTTTGTTTCTGGTCTCTCTCTCTCTCTCTCTCTCTGCGTCTCTTTCTCTCTGTTTCCTCTCTCTCTCTCTCTCTCTCTGCGTCTCTTTTCTCTCTGTCTCCTCTCTCTCTTCTCTTCTCTTTTTCTCTCCCTTCCACCTATGCCTCTCTTGCTCGGCTATGATAATTTTGGCGTCTCCCTTTTCCTCGTTGCTCCTCCTCTCTTTGCACCCTTCACTCCCTCACGCTCTAGCCCCCTCCTAGAATCCTCCCTCCCCTCCCCCTTTGCATCTGCCTCTCTCCGTCTCTCCCTCCCCCTTCCCTTTCCCCAGCTATTCATTCTCTCTCTCTCTCTCTCTTCCTCTTTTTCTCTCTCTTTCTCTTCTCTCTCTCTCTCTCTCCTCTCCTCCCTCGGGCGCGTGGGCGTTGATGTAAAATCTATACTTGTGGGCGTGATGGCGAAGGGCATCCTAGAAGGAAAGGTCAGAAGGGAGAAATTGGAGAATATAAAGCTATGTCCTGGGGAGGGAGGGAAGAGAGAGAGATGGAGATGGATGGAGAAGGGAAGAAGGAGAGGAGAGGAGGGAGAGGGATAGAGGGATACAGAGAAGGAGGGGGAGAGAGAGGGGAAGGAGAGAAATAGAGGGGGAGAAAGAGAGAGAGAGAGAGAGAGGGGGGGGGGAGAGAGAGAGAGGGGGGGAAGAGAGAGAGAGAGAAAGAGGGGGGAAAGAGAGAGAGAGGGGAGTGGGAAGAGAGAGAGAGGGGGAGGGAAAAGAGAGAGAGAGAATGAGGGGAAGAGAGAGAAAGAAGAGAAGAGAGATAGGGGAAAGAGAGAGAAAGATAGGGGGGAAAGAGAGAGAAAGAAGGGGGGGAAAGAGAGAGAGAGAGAGGGGGGGGAGTAAAGAGAAAGAGAGAGAGTAAAGAGAGAGAGAGAGAGGGGGAATAGAGAGAGAGAGAGGGGGGAAGAGAGAGACGGGAGAAGGGGGAGAGAAAGAAGAGGGGGAGAAGGAGAGAGAGAGGAGGGGGGGGAGAGAAGAGAGAGAGGGAGAGAGGAGAGAGAGAGAGGGGGAGAAGAGAAGAGAGGGGGAGAGAAGAGAGAGAGAGGGGGGAGAAGAGAGAGAGAGGTTTGAGAGAGGAGGGGGGAGAGAGAGAGAGAGGGAGAGGAGAGAAGAAGAGAAGAGAGGGGGGAGAAGAGAGAGAAGGAGGGAGAAGGGGAGAGAAGAGAGAGAGAGGGGGGAGAGAAGAGAGAGAGAGAAGGGGGGGAGAAGAGAGAGAGAGGAGGGGGGAGAAGAGAGAAGAGAGAGGGGGGAGAAGGAGAGAGAAGGGGGGGTGATAAGGGGGGGAGAAGAGAGAGAAGAGGAGGGGTGAGAAGAGAAGAGGGTTGCGAGGTCGTTACAGAATGGTAATACGCGGACTATCGGGGGGGGAGAAGGAGGAGAGGAGGGGGCGGGTGAGAAGAGAGGAGAGATGGGGGGGAGAGAGAGAGAGAGGGGGGTGAGAAGAAAGAGAAGAGGGGGGGGAGGAAGGAGAGGAGAGGAGAGAGCGGGAGAGGCGAGGCGAGAGGGAGAATGATGAGAGGAAGAAGAAGAGAGGAGCATGGGACATCAGAGGATGAGGAGACGAGAGACGAGAAAGGGAGAGGCTTAGCGGAAAATACCAAATAACCCTTTCAGGACTTAGTTTTCGTCCCGTTCCCGTTTTTACGCATTTTTTTTAGAAAAAGATAAGGATCTCGATTTTTGTGACAGAGAGAGAGCGGCAGAGAGAGAGAGTATACCGTAAACACCATCTCAAAACCTATTGACAGACGGATCTTTCCACAACGGAAAAAGTTTTGGGCGCCGTGAAGTCCCCGATCTTTTGATTAGATTTTCGTCTGGGATTCGGGAGCGCGAGAGTGCCACGAGGCTCGGGGATTAATTAAGTCCCGAACTGTGAATGAGCTCGCCTTAAATCCTGCTGAAGTATGAACTCTAGGTTAATAATGAAGAGCGTTAGTCGGGAACCGCCATTGTCGCCGCGTTTATTAGTGCAGGCGTTCGCTTTCGTGCCGGCGATGCTTCTCGAAACTTCATTCTGCTTCTTGGCTCGTCCCTCTCTTCGAGTCACGCCCCCCCCCCCCTCTTCTTTCATTTTCGGTGCTTAATATCCCCTTTCTTCGTCTCCTTCGTTTTTTGCTAACAGCTTCTATGTCTTCTCTCTCTTTTCGTCCCGTAATGCCCCCATCTCTTTAAGTGCCGTCTCTCCTTTTCCTTCCCCTTAGGTATTGTCAGCTTGTTTCTCCTTGGCCTTTTCAGCGCCCGGCCAACCGTTGCCTTGTGTCCTCTGCATATTCAGCTTTTAGCCTCCCCTATCTCTTCCTTCTTCTTCTTTCTCCTTCTCCTTCTCTTCCTTCTCCTCTTCTCCTTTCTTCTCTTTCTCCTTCGCCTTCTCCTCCTCCTCCTCCTCCTCCTCTCCATTTGATCTCCTCCTTTTATAAGGCTCTGTTTATTATGTTGAATTCCGTTTCACTTATTTCCGCTTTGTCTATCCTCTTTTCATTCTTCCCCCCTTTATCACTGCCATCCCTCTCAACTTTTTTCCCATTATAATATTCCATGTCACTGCGGCTTTGAGGGTCATACCTACCAAGTGGATGAAACACCTCGGTGTCGGGGGTGGGTGGGGGAGGTGGGCGTGATGGTACAGCTGAGAAGATACGTTTTGACGCAAGGGGGCGGCGGTCTCGACAGCAGGGAGATCTGGATTGAGATTTATATATCTACGGGGGATTTCGGACAAGGGTTGAGAGAAATGGTGGGAGAGAAATGGCTCTCTCTTGGTGGAGTGTGTGCGTGAGACATTTTTATTATGGGCTCGCTCTCTCTGTGTGTGATGGTGTGAGAGAGAGAGAGAGAGAGAGAGAGAGAGAGAGAGAGAGAGAGAGAGAGAGAGAGAGAGAGAGAGAGAGAGAGAGAGAGAGAGAGAGAGAGAGAGAGAGAGAGAGAAGAGAGAGAGAGAGAGAGGAGGACAGACAGACAGAAAAAGATAGAAAGATAGTTAGATAGATATAGACAGAGACAGGACAGAGGAGAGAGAAGAATACCAGTGGGCATGGGAAGGGAGCAAACCGGACAGGAGGAGCGGCGCCACAGAAAGCCTTTGTCCGGCGGCCCCTCCTCGCGCGACGGCGGGCCAGGGACGCGTATCAGGTGTTGGGTCGGTCCCCACGGCGGCCGACGCGGCTGAGTGATGGTGTCGTTAATGATGGTAATAGTGTTGGCCGTGTTCTTTGTGGTGGTGGTGTTCCTTTTCGTGATGAGGATGTGGGAGAGATGAGAGAAAGAGAAAGAGAAAAGAGAAAGAGAAACGAGAGAAAGAGAGAGAGAAAGAGAGAGAGAGAGAGAGAGAGAGAGAGAGAGAGAGAGAGAGAGAGAGAGAGAAGAGAAGAGAGAGAAGGAGAGAGAGAGAGGTGAGAGAGAGAGAGAGAGAGAGAGAGTAGGAGAGAGAAAGAGAGAGAAGAGAAGAGAAGAGAGAGAGTGAGAGAGAGAGAAAGAGAGGAGGAGAGCAGAGAGAGTTGAGAGAGAGGAGAGAAGAGATGAGGAGAGAGGAAGAGAGTGAGAGAAGAGAAGAGAGAAGAGAAGAGAAGAGAGAGGGAGAGAGAGAGAGAGAGAGGTGCTTATTATCCCCATTCCTTCGTCTCCTCCGGTTTTTACTACAGTTTTCCTTCGCCTTTTCTCACGTTTCGTCTCATAATCCCTCTCTTCCTGGATCGTGATGTTCTGGACTAAGGAATTATCATTGTAATTTTGATACTGAGATCAGAATGAAAAGATCGACGATATTGGAAAAGGGCGGCCTTAATGGTATATGTTGTGTATGAACAGTAAGATAAACAAAGCTTGTGTCACTGTCACCTCTGAAGGCGTTCATTGTTTTCCAACATTTTATTTTTCATATTTTCATTGTGCATCTGCCTCTCACGTTGTTTATCTTGTACACATTTAAAACAAAGGGCTCTGAAAGTGAGCTTATTTCACAAAGATATTATACTCGACCAACTGTTGCGTTTTGCAGACGTGCAATATTCAGTCCTGTTGGAAATGAAAATGAATTAATATTTGATAATTTTCTTCTTTAGGGAATACCTTTTTGGTCAACTACTTAATCAAACCGGTTTACTCGGGTGCCTCCATTGGTTTTATGATTTTATTATTATTATTATTATTGTTATTGTTATTGTTATTATTATTATTATTATTATTATTATTATTATTATTATTATTATTATTATTATTATATTATTATTATTATTATTATTATTATTATTATATTATTATTATTATACTATTACTATTTATTACTATTACTATTACTATTACTATTACTATTATACTTACTATTACTATACTATTACTATTACTAATTACTATACTATTACTATTACTATTATTTTATTATTATTTTATTATTATTATTATTATTATTATTATTATTATTATTATTATTATTATTATTATTATTATTATTATTATTGTTAATTGTTATTGTTATTGTTATTGTTATTGTTATTGTTTATTGTTATTGTTTATTGTTATTGTTATTGTTATTGTTATTGTTTGTTGTTATTACTGCTATAGGTATTGGGATTGTTGTTGTTATTATTATTATTAATGATATTATTATTATTATTATATTGTTGTTACTACTACCGTTTTTTTTAGTTATATGGGATATGCGGATGGTTATGATAATGTCTGTAACATAATAACAGCTAAATATTTATACCATTAATATCAACGGAAGCTTTGTTAGCGATAGCATTGAGTGCCCATGCCAATTGAAAAGCAACTACAACTTTAATGGGAAAGAACACGTACTATAAAGATAACAGTAACAGATAACATTCCTCGCTTTAGACTTAACAAATGGTGTTCCGAGAAGCCAAGATCAACGATATCTAATTACATCTCACTCAAAAATGGAAATAGAAATGGCCTGTTATGGTGCCTTAGGACTAACAAACTGGGAAGCCGTGTGTTGCTGGTAAATATTAATCGGTATTGTTGATAACTTACTTTGAAGTCAATGGTTTTATTATGAGTTTTTTTCCCCTTTTGTTGGATATTTTAGCATATTCGTTACGGTAATAATGGTCGTAATTACTGTAATGATAGGGGTTATGACGTTGTTGTTGTTAATTATCATAATTGCGATCATGCTGATATAGATATTAATGGTGTGGTACTGGAGATACATTTTGATAATTTCGTTGATTAATGGTAATAGAAGGGTTTTGTACTTTATGAGTTTATTACAGTATTTGTATTTTGTCTACGTGTCTCTGTCTCTGTCTGTCTAGATTTCTCTCTCTTTCTTTTTGCGGAAATGTCTTTCGCTCTCTCTTTCTATGTCTCTCTATGTCTTTCTCTCTCTCTCTCTCTCTCTCTCTCTCTCTCTCTCTCTCTCTCTTCTCTCTGCTCTCTCTCTCTCTCTCTCTCTCTCTCTCTCTCTCTCTCTCTCTCTCTCTCTCTCTCTCTCCTCGCATCTCCTCCTTATCTTCGCCATCCTGTTGTTCATCGATTATTGCTTTTCCTGTATTTACATCATTTACCATTTCTTCTCAGTCCTTTCCTTCGCCTAATTGTTCCTTCTCTGAGCTCTCTTGTCCGTTCTTTCCTTTCCTTAAATTTACTTTCCACAATAAGGAGTGTGTTTGTGGCGAAATGAGAAAAGGAAGGAGGGAGATAGAGAGAGGGAGCGGGAGTGAGAGGGGGAGAGGGAGGATGAATGAAGTGAGAGTCCCCCTCAAAGTAATTTCAGAGTAATATCAGAGAGAGAGAGAGAGAGAGAGAAGGACAGAGAGAGAGAGAGAGACAGAGAGAGACAGACAGACAGAGAGGAAGAGAGAGGAGAGAGAGAGAGAGAGACAAGGAGAAAAGAGACAAGAGAGAGAGAGGAGAGGAGGGTGGGGGAGAAAAAAAGAAACAGACCAGGAAAATTAGAAAAAGAGAAGGAGGGATCAGTGATATAGATTTCAACCCAGATCAGAAAGTAAAAAGAAGATAAACATAAAAAGAAAGTAAAGAGGGAAAATAGAGACAGAGAGACAATTCGCCATCACGAGTCCACCTCTGTGTGCCCCCCCCGCCCCCCCCCATAGTCTCCGAGACGGAAGGCCCAGGGTTGAGAGAATGGGAGTGGTTGTTTGAGAGAAGGCTTTAATATCGGCGTATTGTAACCTTCCTCCCTCCTTCCCCCTTCTCGGCTTTAATCTCTTCCCTCCTTCCTCTCCTCCTTCCCTCCTCCCACCTGGTACCCCCTCGTAAGGCCCCTCCTTCCTTCCCTTCCCTCCTCTCCTCCCCCTCCATCCCCCTCTCCCCCTCCTTCCCCTCCTCTCCTTCACCCTCCTTCCTCCTCTCCTCCTCCTTCCCATCCTCCCTCTCCTCCGCTCCCTCGTTTTTTGTGAAAGGTTCTCTGACAGCTCTTTCGGATGTTCTGATGGACTGTTTTCGCCGCATCCCCCCTCCCCTCCCACTCACTCTCTCTCTCTCTCCTCTCTCTCTCTCTCTCTCTCTCTCTCTCTCGTCTCTCTCTCTCCTCTCTCTCTCTCTCTCTCTCTCTCTCTCACTCTCTCTCTCTCTCAATTTCTCTCTTCTCTCTCTCTCTCTCTCTCTCTCTCTCTCTCTCTCTCTCTCTCTCTCTCTCTCTCTCTATATATATATTATATATATTCACTCACTCGCTCTCTCTCTCTCTCACTCTCTCGCTCTCTCTCTCTATATCACTCTCGCTCTCTCTCTCTATCACTCTCGCTCTCTCTCTCTCTCTATCACTCTCGCTCTCTCTCTCTATCACTCTCTCTTCTCTATCACTCTCGCTCTCTCTCTCTATCACTCTCGCTCTCTCTCTCTCTATCACTCTCGCCCTCTCTCTCTGCCACTCCCGCTTTCTCTCTCTATCACTCTCGCTTTCTCTCTGTCTTCTCTTTTCCTTGCTCCCGGTCTCCCCACCCCTTCTCTCTTTTTTCTGCGCAGAGAGAGCTTTGTTTTGTGGCGGTTCTTTGGTTATTTGCCTTTTAACCAGTGATTGCGTCTGAATCTGGATATAGATTTTATTCTATACGTATGCTGTGATTAGTATTATCGGTCTCTCTTCCTGGAATTAATTTTTGTAATTAAAAGACGTGTTAAAATCTCTATACATTGCGTTATATGAAGAGCTGGTTTTTACTTTTTTTCTTTGTTTTTGTTTTGGCAAGTTGGCGTGCGGAAAAGCCGTTGCGTGTTCCGTTCCTGAAATTTAAATTCTTGAAACCACTTGCATTCTCTTTTCTTTCCTTTGACATGTTGGACGGCTGTCAAACTTCGGACGGAATTAGGACAAGCGTTTGCATTTTTCTCAGGATTTCGAAGCTACTTGGTAACTGATAAGCTGTGCTGAATTGCGCAACATGGAAACTGATTGCTTATTGTTGTAGTCATTAGTGACGTCGATAAAATCCGACGATTTTTCCCTCGTCAGGCATCTTTTCCAGATACTTATTGGCTGGACAGGACTACTGTACCAGTGTGTGTGTGTGTGTGTGTGTGTGTGTGTGTGTGTGTGTGTGTGTGTGTGGTGTGTGTGTGTGTGTGTGTGTGTGTGTGTGTGTGTGTGTGTGTGTGTGTGTGTGTGTGCGTGTGTGCGTGTGTGCGTGTGTGTGTGTGTGTGTGTGTGTGTGTGTGGTGTGTGACGCGTGTGTGTAGAATAGATACTTTTATGAAAGGAACTGTACTGAGAGAAAAAAAATTCCCGTAATAATCTTGGAAGAATGTCAGAAGAGCGTGGGCTTGATGCAGCTACCTGAGATTGATTTCGAGACGCATTTCCTCGTCACTTGCGCCCCCGCCATCTCCCGCCGGCCCCCGTGGCACGCTCCCCTTATTTTGCGAGAGTAATGGATTGCTCTCTGGCATTATGATCATTTGCATCTCGCGGTGCGGGGCCGAGTAGAGGCTACAGTTGCGCAGGCCGGTAGAGTTTAACGTATAGATTTTCCCCGCGATCTCGACACTACCAGCTTCAGCCGGTTATTTCCTGACGTGGTATGGCCTGGGTTTCCCCCCCTGCCCGCCTCGCTTCCCGGCCGCCCATGTACTTCTCGGCTGAAGTCTCCCTCGCTCTCTCCCGGTGAGGGTATCCAAGCGGATTTTTTATGTACCGAGTACATATCTTTCCTCATTCGGAAATGACTGCGCTGCTTTTGCTAATGCCGGTTTCAGTGTTTCACGAGTAAGCATTTTTTTCGCTTTATTTTCTTCTTGAATAATACTCTTTAGGGTTCACTCTGGGTGGATGTCTGTTAAACACCGAAGCATCACCGGTACTTTGGACAGACAGATCGTAGACATTTGACATTTCTTTACGAGACAAAAACAACTGTGCATTGTCTCCAAGTCTTTTATTCGTTTGCTCGATGTTGCTGCTTTTTGTTCTGAACTCACTGGGGATTTAATGTCGACCCGAGGCCGTCTTGACAACAGCAGAAGATCCCCCCGAGCGAGCGGAGACGGCGGCGGCGGTGGTGGTGATGGGAGGCCTGGCAACGGTCGCACGTTTTTACGGAACTCGAGGAGAAATCGGCCTGTTCGAGGAGGCCCCCGACCTTTTGGATTGGGAGGAAGCAGCGTATGAAAGGGAAGGATCATAAGGTTAATCGGTTGACTAAGGTAATGTAGGAATTGCTGGGACTGAGGACATCCACCACCGGTTGAACAAGAAGGTGTAAGGGCTAGTAGGTGAACGGGGGAGGTATGGGTGGTGGAGAGATTGCATGGCAACCATTTCCAGCTGTGACCATTTAACTTTTTTTGGCTTGCTTACACACATTTAGAACTAAGTACGGGCTTTTTAACGATATGACGTGAAACAATATAAGCATTGATAATTTTATTAAATGGCTTGCCATTGAAAAATAAAAGCACAAAAACCGAACAAAGCCGGCCACCCACACAGGGTCAAAAATCCCCCCTACATCAGCGCCAACACAATGGGTCTCACGAGGCGAGGGCGGGGGCGGCGGGATGGAAGGAGGGCTGGACAGCCTTTTCTCAGGGCATTGTAGGGTTGATGTGCGGAGACGGGGAGGATAGGAAGGCAGGCGGGGAACAGCGTTGGGAAGAGCCGTGATTAAAGCTTTTTTCACACTAAAAGTATTGTTAACTTCTACGTTGCATGCAAAGGAATCATACAGGTGCATTAGCATGCGCATTCACGCACGCACACAGACATGTACATTTATTGGGAAAAGCAGGCATACACGCACATATGCAAGCGTGCCCCCCACTCACAGCCACAGTTACTCACACTCAAACTCAAACAAACTTTACTTTTAAAGAAAAAAATCAAGCAGCGCGCACGGACGAACGAACGATTGTCAAGATTTTTCCTGCTTATTTGAACCAACATTTTTTCTTTCTCCTTTTCCTTTCCTCTCTTCATTCTTTTAGGATAGGCAGCCCCATCTCGGCCGAGTAAACAGGCCTGTGGCAACTGACAGCTCTCATTAGCGTCAGAAAAACACGCTCTTTTCCCGAAGGTTGAATATCGGCGAGACACAAAAGGAAAAAAAAGGAATATTTCATATATGATTTCGAATCTTTAAGCTACAAATTTATTTTTTAAAAGTGAATATAAAATACAAATGTAAAAAGAAATGTTTCATCTAAATGTATTATAGAAAAAAAAGAAGTTAGAAAAGTGAGCATTCATTCAGCGGCGAGCAGTCCCGAAGAGCAAGATAAACACCAGCAGTGTTCTTCGACAGAACAGGAAAACACGTTAGTCAGCTGTGCGAGTTCCCGAGCACCCCCCACCCCCACCCCCCCCGATAATGGAATGAAGCGGAAAACAATAAAAGGTTGCTTGATTCACTGCACATTCTTCGCTGGGACTCCCACCGGCTCGGCGGCGTACGGGAGGTCAGGGGTGGTGGTGGTTGCCGGCTGTTGATTAAGGGGTTTAGTTGAGGACGAGGGGTTGTGCGTGCAGGGCGTCTGGAATATTGTTGTTGATTTTCTTTGTGATTGTTGTTGTTGTTGTTGTTGGTGGTGGTGGTATTGCTATGATTTTAGTTGGAATGATGATTATGATTATATTTATGATGATATTTATAATCAGTTATGAGCATAATTATAATTAGAGTTATGATAATAATAACTATGATAGTTATTATTATTTCTATTGTATCGTTATTACTATTATTGTTATTGTTAATGTCATTATTCTTGCTGTTATTATTATTATTATTGTTTGTGTTATTGTTATAGTTATAGTTATTGCTATTATTATTACTATTATTATCATCATTATCGTTGTTATTGTTATCTTGATCATTATTATCATTAATTATTAATTATTAGTATATATAATTGCTCACTAAATGAAGAAGGATGTAGATGTTCGTTTTAATTTTTGTAATATTACGACAGAGTTACCTTGAGCAATTTATAAAGCATAACATTGACCAAGAAATTATACATATATAATTTTACATTATTCTCAAGGGCATCACAATGCACTATTGATTCCTTGACATGAGCACAAAGGCGAGTGATCAGGGAAGAAGTGTTGCTGTTTTCGTAAGCTACTTATGCAAAGAGCAATTAAGTTTGGAAAAAAATGATTGTGTGCGATCATGGTATCGGGGGTCAGGCAGCTGGCGGAGGTCACGTTGCCCGGTGACAGGGATGGCGCGTGTCAGTTCGGATGGCCCGGTCAATAGTTTTATTTGATTTATTTATGTTTTTGGGGGGAAGGGGGGAGTTATATTTTTTCAATTTAGTTCACGGTCTCTCTCAATATCTGTCTTTTTATGTTTCTGTCTCTCATTTTATCCTTCTCTCTCTCTCTCTCTCTCTCTCTCTCTTTCTCTCTCTTCTCTCTCTTCTTCTCTTCTCTCTCTCTCTTCTCTCTCTCTCTCTCTCTCTCTCTCTCTTCTCTCTCTCTCTCTCTCTCTCTCTCTCTCTCTCTCTCTCTCTCTCTCTCTCTCTCTCTCTCTCTCTCTCTCTCTCTCTCTCTCTCTCTCTCTCTCTCTCTCTCTCTCTCTCTCTCTCTCGTTTTCTCTTGATCGCAATCATTTTCTAAGCATTTAAAATTAACTGTAACGAGTGAGAAAAAGAGAGCCGCTTGTAATTACAAATGACACACTTAATGAGGACAATTGGAAGGGACTTGTACATTTGGATTAATTAGCAGATTTTACTGAAAGGGAGTGTGTAGTGTAGTAATAATATTGAATGGTGTCACCCGTATCACAATGGCATTCATCGTGGGGGTGCTAAGTGTAATAATAAAAAATTGCGAGGAAAATGATGTCTATGCTCGCAAAATGCCGGGGCCAAGATCGCATAGATAGCCCTTCATTGACGCAGAAGATGCCCCGGCAGCTTGGTATCTCCTCGCAATGCAAAAAAGAAAAAAGAAAAATGAAATTGTTATCTGTTCGTGTGATTTTTTTCTCTCTCTTCTCTTCCGCGCGCCACTTCCTCTCATCTTCACCTCCGTTCCTCTCACTTTCTGCATCACTTTCCAGGTTGTGTCGCGGTTCTGTGGTGCAGTGGCTGGGTCGAGGAAGGTTAGGGGAGGAAGGACAATGTGAATAAAGCAAGGAGAAGGGAAATATTGGAAAGGGGGTGATTTTTTCCCTTCCGGGTGGCGAGGGAAAAAGGACAAGCTCTCCATGTTTTTTGTTTTTTTTTTTCGCTTGCATGATGTTTTTTCTATACTTTTAAACTGTTTTTTTGGGCTGTTGTTTTTGTTTTAAAACTCAAGATATTTCTAACGTTTAAAGTTTCTATTGCATCGCTGTTTTCCTCTTTTCTTTTTGGGGCTGCGCGATTTATATATTTGTTTGGTAATTTTTGTGTTTAGATATGCACTCTTTATTTTCTTCGTTTTCTTTGTTACTTGTCCTTTACCCTTTGTCTTTGTGCCGGCAATAATTACACCGTCGAGACTGTAATTTTCTTTTTCTTTTTTTTCTTTCTCTTTGTCCTTTTACATCTCTTCTGTCTTGTATTATGGTTGCAGTTGTATTTTTTCTCTTTCTGTTTACCTCCCTTCTTTCGCGTGTCATCACTGCAGCCTGTTATTGCCATTTTTTTTATCCTGTTCTCCCTCTCTTCCCTCTTCCACTCGTCTAACTTTGCGGATTCGTCATCCCAGCTGGACAGTCTCATCGCCTTAATTTTGTTATTCTCTCTTTCTTCTCGTGCTTTTCCTCCCTTCCCTTTCCTTCACCCGCAGCTATTTCCAGCGTCATTGTCCTGTTTTTGATAAAGAAACATTTGTGATTGCAATTGTTTAATATATTATATATATATATATATATATATATATTATATATATATATATATGTGTGTGTGTGTGTGTGTGTGTGTGTGTGTGTGTGTGTGTGTGTGTGTGTGTGTGTGTGTGTGTGTGTGTGTGTGTGTGTGTGTGTGTGTGTGTGTGTGTGTGTGTGTGTGTGTGTTATAATGTATATATTTTCCTCTTTTCTATTCTTCTTCTTCCTTCTCTTCCTCTTCCTTCTCTTCCTCTTCCTCCTCTTCGTCCTCCAATTCCTATTTCAGTTCCTATTCCTGTTACTATTTTTTTTCCTATTCCTCTTCTTTTTCCGTTTTGATTATCCCAGTGTCCTTTGTTTCCCAAACACGCTTACTCTACTGAAGCCTCATTGATTTCTCTCCAAATCTTTCCTTGCAGCAGAAAAGTAAGTTTTACCTTTGCACTTTTTGTTTATGAAAAACGCGAGCCTCCTTTTTATTGTTTTCAGTGCCTTCTCGCTTTCCCTTCTCCTCTCTTCTCATCGTTCTCCTATTTTCTTCTCTGTTCTATCTTAATTACATTCTTTTTATTCTCTTTTCGTCCGTTCTTCTCTAATCTTTCTGTCTTTATCATTGTTACGGTTGTTGTTGCCCGCTGCCTCCATGCATCCTTTTTCCTTTTCTCCATCCCTGTCACTTTTTCTCTTTCTGCCTGCCTCCTTATATACCTACCTACCTACGTACATACATATGTACGTACGGACGTACCTACCTACCTATCGACTCTACCCGGCCTCTTCCTCTCCCTCTCCATCCCCCTCCCATTCATACTCCCTCCCTCTCCCTCTATCTATATCCCTCTCCCTCTCTCGCTCTCTCTTTTTCTCTCTTATGTAGAGAGTAATCCCTCCAAGTATGCAGTGCACAATCGTAAAGTAATTTCTGAATTCCCGAGGCATATTTCGCCCGAATGCCGGAAACCGCGATTTGCATATGAAGAGGAGGATGAGAAGAAGAGTCCTGAGTGTATGTGCAGATTGCCGATTATGATTAGAGGCAAAGACCTTATCGCTCCAGAGAGGGGACGCGTTTTGATTGGCATTTATTTTGATGCGTAGATTTGTTGGATTTGTTTTGTTTATACTCGTGGGCACACGCATGCACGCACGCGAACACGCACACGCAAGTACACACGCACGCATACGCACACACACGCACGCATACGCACACGCACGTCGCAACGCACACACATGCACGTACACACGCACACGCACGCAAGCAGACACACCACTGTAATATAGGGAATTAAAGTAAATAGCAACTTAAGATTTATGATAATTAATCGATATATATATATAGAGAGAGAGGAAGAGAGTAAGACAGACAGAGAGACATTTATACGCACACACACACGCATACACGCACACGCACGTACACACGCAATTTATGATATCGTAAATCTAAACGCCATTGCTATATACATCCTCAGGCTGAGGCTCAGGCTGTGTTGTATTTGCAGATATTGTTCGTAATTAACATTGTATCTCTTCATGATTTCTAATAAAGGGATCTCATTGCTTCCATTGATTAAGCTGCTGCGTGGATGCTACGCTCTCGTGGGCATTATCAATGGGTTTTATCGAACTAAATAGTAAAGTGTAAATAGTTTAAAGGAGTATACACACTATATTTGCGATGGAAGGACGATGAGGATGAACTTAGCGAACGATCAGGGGGAGAAATGAGTCTTAAATATAGCTAGAAAAATATCTTAAACACTTCGTCACACTAGTGGACCGGAAATGCGAAACACCCGTCTCGTACCCCGCCCGTGATTCCTGATCCGGAGGCTTCCCACCCAATCCGGTGCGGCCAGAAGTCTCCTCCCTTGCACGCGGGCGTCGGAACAGCCAGATTTAGCTTCCCCGACAAAAGGAGGAACATGTGGCTTGAACAGAGATAAGTGTGCCATTGAGCCCGGCGCAGAACGACGGGCGGCGGGAATGATTTTATCAATAGCGTGACAAAGGGTAGGCGGGGAGGACGCGGGCCGGGCTTGGGTCTCGGTTGAATCAGCTGGCGTTTGGTTTGAGGTTGCGGCTTGTCTTTGTGCGTCTGGCGCTTCGGCGGGAAATGTCCGGAAGCGCGTTTTCGTTTCGAGCTGTGATGGTACGATTTATGGGTGTGTGAAAGGCACTTTGGTATATTTATAGTGTATTTATGTGCGCCTTGGATTTGTGTTCCAGTTGTGTTTTTTTTGTTTTGCATTTTATAACCATTTATAGTGTATTTATGTGCGCCTTGGATTTGTGTTCCAGTTGTGTTTTTTTTGTTTTGCATTGTATGACCTTTATTGTTATTAGGGGCATGTATGTATATTGTTCGATGTATAAAGACGCCATATAAAGAAATTGACCTTTGGGAATAGGGCCGAAGTGTTAAACGAGGTAAACTAAGAATAAACTATAGCCGTACAGACGATATGCAAATAGAAAATGCAACATTTGGGAATATTATTTATCTCCCAGAAAATGTTATTTGGTGCACTTGTTTTCGATCTAAACTTTTGTTTTTGAATAACGGTCTTCTCAACGGTCAGGGTTAAAATGCAAATGATGTTTTATTTATTCTATGTCTTTCCCCACAGTGTTAGTGATCGCCTCTCTTTTTTTCTTACAGATGAGCTAGGATGAAGAGAGTGACTGTGCATATACGTAAAGATGGTAAGTGCAATGCTTTTGTTCTGATCTTTGATATATGCTGTTTGCTTTCACTCTTTCGCCCTCGCCCATTTTCCCTTCACGATTCAGCCATTCCTCTTTTATCTTATATACGTGATTTATCGCATTTTGTATCGAAGGCCTTTCCGTGACACTTTTCAGCCCTCCTCTAACCTCCCTCCCCCCCCCCGTCCCTTCATATCACCCCCCCAAACATCATCTCTGTTCTTTGTGATCGTTCTGGTACTCGTGATCTGCTGTTGGGAGACTCTGCGACAAGGATGACGAGTGTGTTCTTTCCCATTCACTCTCCAAGGCGTGAGAATGATGGTAATAGATTGCTTGTTCATCTAAGCGCCAGAAATTTATATACAAGATTAATGATACCCCTACCCCCCCCCCCTTGCATGCCTCCAGCGTTCTTCATCCTCCCACCCTCCTATCCTCACACCCCACCTTCCTCCCTCCTCTCCCTCCTCCTTTTCTACTCTTTCTTCCTCCTTCCTCCTTAATCCTTCCTCTTCTCTCTTTTCCTCCCTCTTCCCTCCTTAATCCTTCCTCTTCCCTCCTTAATCCTTCCTCTTCCCTCCTCCCTCCTCCTTAATCCTTCCTCTTCCCTCCTTGCTCCTTCCTCTTCCCTCCTTCCTCCGACCTCTTTAATCCTTCCTCTTCCCTCCTTCATACTCCTTTCTCCTTCTTATTTCTTCCTACCTCCCAAGGGAAATATGAGGCTTAGCACATGATGGAGCCGCCGTCGGCCGTTCGCCTCGCCCGTACCTGCCGAGGACGCCCACGGGGAGGCGGACCCACTCACCTGTAACGACATCCGGGCAATTGAAGAATCACTTAACTTCCAATAGGTCTGCTCTGCCGCCGTCCCTTCGACGCGGTGGAGTCATTTGGATAGGAAGGAAAGGACAGCGGGTTGGATTGGATAGATAGGAGGACGAAGAATGTTGGGTGGAGTGCTTGACGATCGCTTTGTGGGTATTTTTTTTACGTGTTTGGTTTCGTGTTTTGGTGTGTACCGCGTCTTTCGTATTGCTTTTGAATCAGCCTGTCACTTCATCGCGTATTTGTTATAGAGTAAACAGCTTTTCACTTCACGTAAGTAGTTTTTGTATGATTCTTCGGAGGTTTGCGTGGTCCTCTATTTGAAATCAGACGTTTTCATTCGGCAGATTTTCTCGGACATGACGAGAATTTTGGGAAGCCATCGGTGCCATTCCGAGAACCGTTATAATGGGCCATTTGTATTCCCAGCGGTTTTTAGACGCTGTGCGACACATGGCCGGTGACACGCTAAGGAGAACGAAATTTGTCTTCTTCGTGCGCGCATGTTATTATAGTCCCTTGTGATGTTGATGGTGATGATGATCGTCGTCGTCGTTGGCATCGGCAACGTTGTCGTCGTCATCGTCATCATCATTATCGTCATCATCGTCATCATCATCATCGTCATCATCATCAATATAATCATTTTCATTCATCACAGTAGCAGCAGCAGCATCGTTATCGTCATTGCCATCGTCATTGTTGTTATCATCATTATCACCATCACCATCACCATCACCATCATCAAACACCGCTATCACCAAGAGTCACCATCCCCACCACCACTCCCTCCTGCAGTACCATCCCCACCATGATCATCAAACATCACCAGCACCATAATCGCTCATTTCCAATTCCCGTGAAATCGCTTCGCCAACCCCTTCTTGGCGGCCGTGGGAGCCAAAAGTCGAGCGAAGAATTCCGTGCGAACTTTGTCCATTAAGATCTTACGATGGTGCTTCTTTGTCTTAGTTAAGTTGTGCGGTGATCTTGTGCCTTCCCCTCCCTCCCCCCTTCCCCCTCCTTTCCCTTCCCTCCTCTTCCCCCCCCTCCTTCCCTTCCTCCTCTTCCCCCTTCCACCACTACCTCATCCCCCTCCCTCCCCCCTTCCCTCTCCTCTCTCCCTCCTCTCCCCTCCCCTCCTCCTCTTCCTCCGCCCTCTCCCTCCCCTATCCCCCCCTCCACCCACTACGCCCATCCCCCCCTTCTTTGTTCCGCCCTCGTGCATGAGACCCTTAAGTGGGAAAATATTAGATGGTGGAGTAGAGGAGTGGGGGGTGGGGGTGGGGGGTGAATGTTTAACTAGAAGTGGGGAAAAAAAGAGATAAGTTTAGGCCTATAGCGAAAGAACCGGGCAGTGAATGATTTTTTTTTTTTCCTACATGACATTGTGTGTTCGTGAATCTCATCTGCCTTATTTTCCTACTTCTGTGTTAAGCCATTATAATTCTTTTCGGTGGGTCTATTTTATGAAAAGGAGGAAAGAAGAGAATGAGGAAATATTCAGCCAGGAGGAGAGGCGGGTGGAAAGGAGAGGAGAAGAGAGGAGAAAGAGGAAGAGGAGGAAGAGGAAGCAGCTGTGCGAAGGACAAAAGGTCGGAAGACGAAGCGGAGGCGGTGTGTTCGAAGTGTCTGGGCGAGGTCACGTGATCTCACAGAAGGCCTAGGCGGGAGGAGGGAGAAAGGGGGAAGGGGAGGAGGAGGGTATGAAAGGGAAAGAGGAAGGAGGGTATGAAAGGAAAAGGGGAGAGGGGGTATGAAAGGGAAAGGGGAGGAGAGAAGATATTAAAAGAAAAGAGGGGGAGGTATAAAGGTGGAAGACGAAGGAGGGTATGAAGGGGAAGGAGGAGGGAGAGTAAGAAAGGAAAAGGGGAGAGTGGTATGTGTATGAAAGGGAAAGAGGAGGGATGGTATGAAAAGAAAGGAGGGGGGAAGTATGAAGGGGAGGGGTGTGATAGGGGTATGATGGAGGATGGGAGGGGAGGATATGAAGTGGAAGGGGGAAGGGGTAGGGGTAAGTATGAAGGGGAAGGGACGATGGAGGTTATGAGGTGGCGAATGCAAGAAGAGGTAGAGTAAGGAAAAGAGGGACGAGAAGATGAAGAATAATTGAGTAGGGGATAGGAAAGGAGAGGGAGCAGCAGGAGGAGGAAGAGGAAGAAGAGTAAGAAAGAGGGAGAGGAGGAGAAAAATGAATAGGGGAAGAGGAGAGAAACGAAGGAGGGTTGGGGATGGCACGAGAGAGGATCGGAGAGAAGCAGAGATGCAGGAGATAGAAGTACATGGATAGGAATGAGGAGTCGGCAATTTCGTAGGGGATCGCGCTATTTTATTTCAGCACTATACCACGGATATAAAAGATAACTCAGATAGATAATCCAATTCTCCAGGCGAGATAGAATGATCACGCAGATCCTTTGTGCCTACGCGAGCTGGCCTCTCTAGCCGTTTAGTATGAGAATGGTAGTGAAGTGTGGGTTCAGCTAACCGTAGATTTGTGAAATCCGATTTGGATATGTAAAAATGGGTTTCGGATTTCAAAGTGGAAAGCTCTATATAACGTTTTAATCGAGTAAGAGGAAAAGTACGAATTTTGATCACGGAATATAAGATTCTTTGAAGTGATCCCAAGATCAAACGGAACCATTTAGAGAGATAGTGGGGGGGGGGGGGGGGCGTCGTTTCGCCCAGCGTCTACCACTTAAACTGTTTATGCCGTTACTCATGTTCAGTATGTATGAGCGCGCGAACACGGACGCCGAAGTTGTTAGAGGATCGCTTACGCATCGTCGGTTGAGTGGATCACAGGCGTAAAGGCGAGGAATCGGCATTGGCCTTGCTTTTCCACAACTTGTTAAAAATTAAATATGATTCATTATATATATATATATATATATATATATATATATATATATATATATAATATATATTATATATATCTATTTGTGCGTATATATGTATGTATAGCTATGATATTTATATTTGTGTATATATGTATATATATATAATATATATATATATATATATATTATATATATATATGTGTATGTATGTATGTATATATGTATGTATGTATGTATGTATATATGTATATATGTATATATGTATATATGTATAATATATATATATATATGTATATATATATATATATATATATATATATATATATATTATATATGTATATATATATATGTATATAATATATATATATATATATATATATATATATATGTATGTATGTATGTATATATTTGATTCCCTTTCTCGTTTCTTCCTCCCCTCTCTCTTTTTGTTATGTATCAGTCCGTTTTCTTTGTTCCACCCTCCACCTCATTCCCCTTTTCTCCACTCTATTCCCGGAATCTCTCATCGGGTTTCATGCCGCATGGCCATGTTGGCGGGGGGGGGGGGGGGGACTCGTGGCGGATTTAGAGACGAACACCAGCCAGTGGCTCGCTGTGAGGACGTCCCGGGACTCAGGAGTGCTAATCCCGGATTCCCCTTAATGGAAAAGCAAGATATTGCCCCTCGTCTAGATCGTTTACAAGGCGCGTGACGTGTGGGTAAGCTCTTGTACCGTCCGCGGGAACTGACAGGTCGTTAAGGCAGCGCCGAGAATGTGAGTGATTTGCATGTGTGCGTCAGAGCGTGTCGGAAAATGTTTTTGATATCCCGAGTGAAGGACGGCCCATGAGAAAAATAGAGAGAGAGAAAAAAAAGCGCAGTCCTGCCTCACTTTCTTTTCTTTTCAACATTTAATGCTTTAGAATTTTGAAGAAAATTACATGATTCCCTTCCCAAGAGATATGGTTCTCACATTCCGGCCAAAATACCGCGTTCGTTTAATTGGCTGAGGATTACCAGATGTCATTGTCAAGTTCTGGAAAGCGTGAAATTACTCGGCCGGGATGTGCAAGGTACGTGCATTGAGCTAAACCGCTTGCTGCCATCGACACTGGCGGGATGTTGTACGATTGATCCGCCTTCTGTCTGACTCACCGCAGCCGCTGACTCAGATGCTCTGCCCTTGCGGCTTGCACTTATCCATACACCTCCTAGTGGCTTGCTGCAAACACGTGGCTTGCTCTATTAACATGTCTGTTTGAGGGGGCATCGGGCGATCACCATGTTCATTTGAGAGCACAGACACCCCACGCCAGCTGACCGGTGGCGCTGTCGTAAGCGCTTGCTGACGCTGGTCATGGTAGCTTCATCCCTGAGTCAGGTTTAGGATTCGCCCAATTTGACTGCAGATTTAGCCATGGGAAGAGTCCTCGTAAAGAATGTAATCTTGGGCGGTTTGCTTCACGCCTGGCTCTTAGGATTACCGTTGGGTCAGTGGTATTTCCCGTTTATTATCTAGTTGATAGTGTAATCTTCACTTCGTCTTCCTCCTTATCTTTTCCCCCCTTCCTGTTCTGTCTTGTCCTCTTCATCTTGTCCCGTTTCTTTCTTCCGTTCTTCCTATTTTCAGTATTTTTCTCCCCTTCCTTTTAATTCTTCTAATTATATTCTCCTTTACCTTCTTATCCTTCTCTTCGTCCTCCAACCCCTTTCTTTTTTGTTTCTCCTGAAAGAAAAACTATTTTCCTCCTTTCTTGCGTCTTGCACAATCCTGCGATGATTGCTCCGCTCAAACAAGCCTTTTCCCTCTGATTGCTGGTGTAAGTCGAAAGTCTTTGGCTTCTCAGACGTCGACGTGCACGAAGATCTTGCCAAATTAGTGCTTCAACTTCTTTTTTCGGTGGCATCTGTTTGTGTTTTTTTTCGTCACTTTTCTCGTGATTTTTGTTTGCATTATTTCTTGTAGAAGGTGAGTATCTTGTTTTTTTTTTATTTATTATTCCATTTAATTTGTTTATCGTATGTTTGAATGAGTAGCGCCCAAACATACAGTGTGTATAGCAGGTTCAGGTGACATACAGACATGGCCCGATTGTTAGGACCGAAATGCTAAAACCAGACAGGTTGACTTTTCGAATGGACTTGCCAAGTTTTTTGTTTTGTTTTCATACCGAACGTTTTGGATTTATGGAATCTTTCGGTTATTAAGAATCCTGGGAACGAACTGGGAACTTGGATGTGATTTACGGCAGGTTGTTATTTTCGATTCTCGTATTTTAGTCTCGTGCTAAAGTTTACTTTTGTGGTGAAATTTGTGATGACTTTTTTCCATGCTGAATATGTTGACAAGTAGGTAGTAGATAAATGTCTGTGTGTTTATGCATTTTCCTTCATTTTTTTTTTGTTCCTTTTAGAATAATGCAGTGACTAGATGAAACGATTTAAGACACGTAATTAAGAAATTATAGTCTAAGGTAGACATACACTCATATACTTTTCCTATCATGTTTAATTAACATCGTGTGCGGTTTATGACTGGCTCGTGATATAGGGAAATTATATGCTGGAAAAGTCCATAATATGAAAAAAGAACAAAATCTAAGATTTCTTGTTCCAGCGGTTCTCCTTCTCATCCTCACAAGTCACCAGGGATCCCCGGAAGCTGCCTTTTATTCTGCCATATTCTCGCTGTTATCATTTCTTTCTCTCTCTTTTTCTTCGTCTGGCCATGATGTTCTTTTTTTATGACCCGTGTTATCTTTTCCTCTCCCGTCCGCGTCGTCTCCACTTACATTTCCTGCTGTTTCCTGTCTT
>NW_020869773.1:145142-146638 GCF_003789085.1 Penaeus vannamei | reverse complement strand
GACGTGCCTCCGGATCCCCCGTCCGGCAGCCGCAGCCGCACCCGAGCGCCCTGTCTTGCGGCCGCGTCTGGCGGGTTGGATTCACCTTATTGGTTTTGCTGAACTAGATTTGATGTGTACCTTTGTATTATCAGACATCCTAGGCTTCCTTATATGTAGTGTTCGAAAGCCAGGGTTAGTACTGGCTGACCTTTGACCTTTGGCGGCCTGTTCATTCATGGAGTTGCGGGGTCACCGGGCACGCTGGCGGGGTAGGGCGGGAGGGGGGAGGGAGAGGGTAGAGCGAAAGCCAGGCGGAGAAAAATATTAATGCAAAATGATGTCTGTGAGAAATATCAATACAAATATAGATGGTGACCTGTATATATGCTTATTAAATGCATCATACTGATAGAGAAATAGATAGGGAGATAAATAGAAGATGAGGCTAAATAAATGGATTCAGATAAATAGGTATTTTACATATTGTACATTAATACATGCTTACATATATATATGCATACATATTAATATATTAGTACATATATGGATGGATACAACAATAGCTGAATAAACAAATTATCAAATTAATGAATGTTTATGCATGTGTATATACTTACGTGAGTATAAATGTATGAAGAAAGATAATGGCGGAGCGCAATATCAAATAGGAAATATACAAATACGTTATATTTTATCATAAATGTATGTATATATGTATTACTGTATATGAATATATATATGTATACACACAGCTATATATATATATATATATATATATATATATATATATATATATATATATATATATATATATAATAGATAATATATATGGTCTATATATATAATATATATATATATATATATATATATATATATATATATATATATATATATATAGAGAGAGAGAGAGAGAGAGAGAGAGAGAGAGAGAGAGAGAGAGAGAGAGAGAGAGAGAGAGAGAGTGAGTGAAAGGACCGTGCAGTGAATGAATGTGTGTAAAATGAATGTGTAAAAAAGGAAGGTTGCACCAAGGGCTGCTAAAGCATAAAGGACACACACACACGCACATATAATGAGTTTATTATTTTCTAAACTTTTTCCCCATTATTCATAATATATACCTGTACTGTTAACTTTTCCTTCGTCAGTTGTTTTTATCATTTTTATCATGTGTGTGCGTTATAAATGTTTGTGTATTTCTGCTTTTATTATCTGCGTGTTAATAATTCAGAAGTTCTGGCATTAACTATTATATTTAGGATTCTATAATGCAATACACATATACTGCCGTTATTTTGAACCATAACTCACAATCTTTTTGCCCAGGTGAACAACGTACCTACGGCGAGAGAGAGAAAATTAGTAATTACAACATATGTTTTTTGTCGTTTGCTTTTTAGCATTTTTATGGTGATGTGGACTGTTGTGCTCTGATAACCAACCACAAAAGATTGTCAAACGCGGAAATAATCCCTTAAGTCAGGCGGGAACCTCCCTTGCCTTAAAAGAGGGCG
>NW_020869773.1:127642-135142 GCF_003789085.1 Penaeus vannamei | reverse complement strand
TTAATATATATATATTGTTAGTTGGTGGGTGTGGTGGTGTGGTGTTATTGTGGTTGTAATTAATATATTATATATATTATGTATAATATAGACACAATACACACAACACACACATACACACACACACACTCACACACATCACACACTAACACTCACTACACACACAACACACACTACACGCGACACGCACTACAGTTATGTATGTATATAATGTGTGTGTGTGTGTGTGTGTGTGTGTGTACTGTAGGAATATGTACTATATATATAGTTCAAATTTTATAATTAAATATTATTATATAATATGATATTATATTAATTAATTTATATTAATAATAATATTAATATATTATATGCATATATTATATATATATGTAGTATGGTGTTAATGTTAATGTGTATATACATATATTAATAGTATATATATATTATATATTGAGTATATATATATATATTATATACATATATATATAATATAATGCATAGCTGTTTATAATACTAATATTAATATTAGTATAACATATATATATTTATTTCGATAATTTATTTATTGATTATAAATATTATATATTTATATAGGTGTCAATATTAATTATATTATGTGAGCATTATAATAGATTAACATACTAGTGACTAAGTTCATTATATCACGACTGGTAATGAATTGCGTATTTGTCGGTGTGTCACCCTTGTGTGGTGGGATCGGCGGTGCATGCTGGGTCTGGGTGTGGGTTGTATGTGCGGGATATGTTTGCGCAGGAGTGAGGAATACTGACATTTATGACCCTTCTTGTGCAAAATGTCATTTCACGGAATAACGCATATATCGGTACTATCTATTCGGACTACGTTGCATCGGTCCTGCCATGTGTCTTGAGAGCTATTCACTCAATCTATCGTGTATATAGTATTAAATAGCATTTAACAGCTGCATATTCGAATTAGAAGAAAGTCTAAGTCCTGGAAAATTAAGATTTCCTTGAGCAAATACCGCCTAATGTAGGACCAATAAACATATTGTAAAGCCACAGAGAGACCCGAGTTATAGCGAACCGAGTGGCATCTTTGTAGTTTCGAGTTTCGAGATGATTGCTAGACAAACTCTTGAATGTGACACCCTTGCACAATCGGCGGGCGCAAATAGCAATTAACGTAAGAAAAAGCAAACAGAGCTATTTCACTTAATCACGATGGCATTGGGGGGAAACGCTGTCCAATAAATTCTTAACCTCCCGTAATAGCACGGTCCGTTGGTTACACTTATTTTACCACTATTACGGGGGCTACATTTAAAGGGTTTCATTTTTGACGTTTCATTTAATTGAAGAGCAAGCGGGGTTCCTTAATACTGTTTTTCCTGTTAGTGTCCGGGGAGGTATCTGGCGGGAGGGGTCGGGGGGGGGACGGCAAGCATAAATTGGAGGATGCTAGGGGGAGCGGAGATATAGCGGGGGGTTGAGGGGGGTTTGGGAGGGGAGGGGTTAATCAAAAGAATCGTTTTAATTATCGCCTGCGGTATTTTGTCAAACGCAGCGCCCAGCTGGTGATAAAAGCTTTATTGACACGGGAAATGTGCTTTATACATACGGATAGGGCTGTCGCCGCTGTGTGTGTCAATATATTTATAATTACGATCCTAAAATCATAATATTGAAAAATAATGTAAATGACCAACGTTATCGTTCACCTAAGTTTTAATTACATCATTCTAATCAATAACCGCATGCAATCGTAGGAAACAGGGGAGCATACATCGAGGTCATAACTTAGATCTTATTAGATAATACATGGGCGCCAATATAATATATGATATCATATTTACAATAAGCTAGAATGTCTATACGTGAGCGGAAGTAGTAACGTATTATGGTGATTAGTACTATTGCTTATTTTGGGTAAGTGAATATTACTATATTAATTATACGTCATTACGCATTGGTGTGTGGTGTGTGTGTGGTGTGTGTGTGTGGTGTGTTGTATGGTGTGGTGTGTGTGTTGTTTGTTGGTGTTTGGTGAAATGTGGTGTGGTGTTAGTGCTGGGTGTGTACTATAATAGTATATTTAATAATTAGTGTGTACGTTGATTTAGTGAATATAATATATTAATTATACATTATTTTAATAATTGATATTATATATATTAATATGTTATATATGATATATCGACACATAAGTCGTGTGATTCGACGTGGTGATGTCACGGGTGTACGTGTGTAGTGAGTGTGCGCTGTGTGTGAGTGTTCTCGTGATGTGTGTGCGTTGTGTGTGTGTATCAAGCGTATAAAACCATCCTACACCACACACTACACGATTATGGCCGTGTGTGTGTGTGTTGGTTGTGGTTGTTGTGTTGTGTGTGTGTGTGTGTGTGTTGTGGTGTTGGTTGCATATCAATATCTTTATTGCTATCTTATATGCTATATATCTATTCTATTCTATATAGTATATATGCTAATATATATATATATATATTTGATTATAGTATATTATTATATAATTATATATATATATGATATATTATACAATCAATATCGCGTTTATACACTAATAATTGCCATTATTTAGGGCCCAAGTCTAGGGCCTTCCGTGGGCATTTTCATTCGTCCCTGATGACATTTTTTACTCTTTTCAGTGCATTAATAATAGTCATTGTAGATTATATATAGCAATTACGTAAAGAAAATAACGATACGAATATGATTAACATGAAATGATTGACACACTAATGATGAAAATGAACCTATTTTAATGATGTATGCTGGCTGGGGTCCAGTGTGGTTAAGAGAAACAGTATTAGTCACCAATGTATATGGCGTGGACAGGTTGTGAATCCCCCGGAGATCCCTGCGATTTTTGCGGTTTTTTAAAAGAGATCATTAAACTGCATTAATTGATTTATATTGAAATGCCAAACCATATTTTATTTGATAATACCTATACAAAGAGTATTATTTTTTGCCCTTTTTAAACAACCAGATTAATCAATGCTGCATGCTTGCTAACTTCACTTTCAGTTGTAGGAGTGTTAGTGTTCTCACCAACTGGGTAAATAAGGAATTCTTTATCATCTTTAATTCTAATTGTATATTATTTCAAGAGAGTGTCTTTTCTTGATTAAAGTTAGAGGTAGTATGTAGGGTCGAGAAAGTGGTCTCATCCCCATCCCTATAATGTCTAGAATGGGAGGTCGCGGTTGCGGCTATAATCTTCACTCCTTTGCTATCCTACCTTTTCCTACGCTCTTAATGAAAAAGCATCGTCTCCAATGTAAAATATACAAGACTAGATCAATGATGCTTCAGGAAGGAAAATGAACCTGCATAACTATCCCACACAGAAAGGATATGAGCAGTATGCGAATTAATGATACAATAGATAAAATAATGATATGCCTACTAGACTCAAATTACACGATAGTGGAGATGCGATGAAACATTTGCACCTCTGTCAGCCACAATCGTGGGCGGAACGTAATGATTGGGATGATAATATGATAATTGTTTAAGTCATAGATAAATATTGTACGTGATATAATAACATAAAAGAGAAGAACAAACCACAACAATACCGATAATAACAGAATAAAAATTACAGTAGCCGCAATACCAACACGGAAATAATAACAATAAGCACAATAACATTAACAAGTATAAGAATATAATATATCTAAGCGGGCTTGCAATACTATTAGTAATAACAGCACATGTTCATCATAATGGCAAAGTAACTGCTATTGGGGGAAGGGGGAAGGCATTTTCCACAGTTCCCTGAGGAGTGGCTCTCAAAGGAGCTCGCCCCACAGGTCCTCATGTGGCTAGCTAATGACTGCACACGATAAAAATCGTATTTCTGTTGTTAGAATTATCAAGAACAAAAATGAAAATACCACTCAACAGTAACTATCAACAAGAGAAAACAAATACAACAGCTACCGCTCAGAATTCTCCGTAAAATGAAATCCGAGACACAGGTAAGAAAACGAAATACTCCAACGCCGAAAAAAGGAAGAGAAATAAGCAAGGTCTTCTAAAAGTCCTTGTAAAAAGGTTTTCCATGTAGAAAAAAAGGCTTCTAAACTGAATGAAATGAAATTCAACGTCCAAATGGCACTCACTTTACCCTCTGAACCAGTAGGTACCAGGTTAATGAATGTAACGGAAATGCCCTGAAGAGGAGAACGAAAAGTAGCCTATACATCTTAGCTATGCAGTACAAAATTCAAATCATGGAAAAGAAAGCAGTAACGAAGGTAAGCATTATTTTAGAAAAAAAACAACAACACAGGTGACACGGAAGTGATCACTTCAAGCCACTGCAAAACATCATAATGGCTGAGCTTCATCTGCCTGTTGCCCGCTTAGTTCACATCCTTGCCAATTACTGTGCTTGCAGGCTTGCCGAGTCCTTTCGTATCTTACAGGCCCCCTTTTCAGTCTCTTACGTGCTGTATCGCTTCTTATTTGATTTTTCCCCTTTACCTTTAGCAGATACTCCTTTAAGCATACTTCCTCTATTTTTTGTTTTTGTTAAAGGAACTATTACAGTTACTATAAACTGTCGGCAGTGATAAAAAATATCGAGCAATAATCATAAACAATAGATGATGATGATGATGATGATGATGATGAGTGATATAAAGTAATGATGATGATATATAATAATAATATTTATATATGTAGTAAGTAGTAGTAGTAGGAGTAGTAGTAGTAGTAGTGGTAGTAGTAATAGTAGTAATAGTAATAGTAGTATAGTAGAGTAGTAGTAATAAGAGTAATAGTAGAAGTAATAGTAGTAGTAATATAGTAGTAAATAGTAGTAGTAATAGGTATAGTAATAGTCGTAGTAATAGTGTAGTAATAGAAGTAGCAGTATAGTATGGTGTGGGTTAGTAATGATAGTAATATAATTAATAATGATATAGTGATAATTGTGATATGCAGCATTATCATTATTGTTATTATTGTTAACATTGTCAGCTGTATACAATAGTAATGATGATGATAATGGTAATAATAATGAGCAGTAGCAATGATAATGATAATGATTATTATGAAATGATGAAGAATGATAGAAACAACTACAACAGCAAACAATGATAACGATAATAATTTAATGATACATGGTGAGAATGATCATGATAATAATTATAATATAATAATAATATAATATAATAATATAATATAATAATAAATAATATAATAATAATAATAATAATAATGATAATAATAATAATAATAATTAATAATAATAATAATAATAATAATAATAATAATATAATGAAATGATAATGCATAGAATAATGATAATGATAATGAAAATAATAATGATAATAATAATAATATAATAAGTAATATATAATGATAATGTATTATTATCCTTATTGTCCATTATCATCATCATTGTTATTATTATCATCATCCTTATTATTATTATTACTATATTATCATTACTATTATTACATTATTACTATTACTATTACTATTACTACTGCTACTACTACTAAACTACTATAATTTTATAAAATTATTGATATTATTCATTATCATTATCATTATTATTATTATTATCGATTATATTATTCATTATTATTATATTTTATTATTGTAATCGTTATTATATATTATATCTTATTCAATTAATATCATTATTATCATAATAATAGACACACACCACATCTATATCATCACAGAATCTCGAGTTATATTGTGATACACACTGTGAGGTGATGTATCCAACAGATATATACACACACAATATATATATACCCCCCTCTATATATATATATATTACCACTTGCGCGAGAGAGAGTAGCGAGATGGTAAGGACGAGATCCACAGATATGATTTACCCCATTAAAATAGAATAATAGCAATAATATGATAGGAATAGCAATGGTAACGACAGTATTGAGAGAGCAAGTGACCACATGACATGATATTCCATTTAAGCCCCACGATTTAATCACTTATATGAGACGAAAGTGAGTTTGTAGAATGATATATACAATAAGTTAAAGTCATACAATATATTAGCAAAAAACATAAGACCAGAAATAGAGATGATAAGGGCGTCTTCTCACATAAGATAAAATATAGAGAGGAGGATAATAATAACATGCTGGATACAAAGATAATGATAATGATGAGCATAGACCCCACCTAATATTGGAGTAATCCATATGAATATATGATATAATAATAATTAATGATCAATGAAAAATATATAATGACTCACTAATATATAATGATAACAATAATGAATGAATAATATACATACTGATAAATAATAATAATATAAAATGATAATCGAGAAGAACAATGCACAGACCACACTGATAGTAAAATTAATAGGGATAAGTGATAATAATGAGAAAAATAGATAATGATAATGAATGATATGATCAATAGTGATGTAATAATGCAATATAACAGTATATGATAATGATTAACAATAAATGATAGATAATAATATGAAATGAATAATCATGATAAAATCAAATAGGTAATAATATGATACAGACAATAATGATAATTATAATAATAAAATAATAATAATAATAATAATATAAAAATAATAATAATAATAATAATAATAAGAATAAATAATATAAGAATAATGATAATAATAATAATAATAATAATAATAAAGATAATAATGAATAATAATCAATAATAATAATAATAATAATAAAATAATAATAATAATAATAATAAATAATAATAAAAGTAATAATAATATAATGAATAAGATAATGATATAAATGATAAATAATGATAATAATAAATACAACAATAATAAATAATAATTGTATACAAAATGATAATGATAATGCATATTAATGATGATAACTAATGATGATGGTAATAATAAATAATAATAATAATAATAATAATAATAATAAAATAATAATATAATAATAATAATAATAATGATAATGAATAATAATAATAATAATAATAATTAATAAAATAATAATAATAGTAATTATAATAATGAGATAATGATAGTAAAAGTAATACTAATAATAGCATTGATGTTGATAACAATGATAATAGAATTAATGATATAATAATAATGATATAATGATAATAGAATAATAGTAATGGAATGATGATGATGTGATAAAATTATAATCAATGATAATGAAAATGATAATTATGATACGATAATATTGTTATGATAAAAATAATATTGTTAACAATAATGATGATGATAATAATATAATGATAACAATAATAATGACAATAATGATAACAATAACAATGATGAATAATGATAATAACAATAACAATGATGATAAATAAGGATAACAATAATAGTGATAATAAAACTAATGGAATGATGATCATAAACATTATAATAGTAATATAATAACAACTAATAAAAAAACTAATAATGATAATAATGATGATAGTAATGATGATAAGATAACAAAGATAATTATATCAATGACAAAGATAACAATAGTGGAGATAATGATAATAATAATAATAACAATGAATG
>NW_020869773.1:123729-127542 GCF_003789085.1 Penaeus vannamei | reverse complement strand
CTCTGCTTTCCTCTCTCTCCTTACCACTTTTACTCGCTCTTCCTCCTCCTTCCTCCTCCTCCTACCTCCTCTCTCCTCCTCATCCTCTCTTCCTCTTCCTCCTCCCTCCCCTCCTTCCTCCTTTTCCCCATTCTTCTATCCTTCCCTTCCTATTCTGCTTTCAGTTTCTTTTCTCCTCCTCCTCTCTAACTCTCTCTCTCTTCTCTCTGCTCTCTCTCTCTCTCTCTCTCTCTCTCTTCCTCTTCTCTTCTCTGTCTTCTCCCCTCCTCTTTTTTCTTTCTCTTTTCTCCTTTGCCTTCTTCACTTTCTCTTCTCACTCTTTCTTTTCTCTCTCTCTCTCCCTCCTACCTCTCCCTCTTTTTCCTCTCTCTCGCTCTTCCTCTCTCCTCTTTCCCTCCCCCCTCCCCTTTCCCCCCCCCTCTGTTTTTCCTTTTCCTCCTCCTCCTTTTCCCCATTCCTCTTCCTCCCCTTCCTATTCTGCTTCAGTGTCTTTCTCCTCCTCCTCCTCATTCCACTTCCTCCCATTCTTATTGTGCTTCAGTTTCTCGTTCTGTCTGTATGTCTGTTTGTCCAAGTATCTATTACATTTTCTACTTTTATCTCCTTCATGGTACAGTGGCTGGTATGCTACACTGGCTTTTGCACAAAGCTTCATTTGAGACCATTGAAAATAACTGTTATGTTATGAATATCTATATGTCAGTACAAGACAAGTGTCATGATATAATTTTGCATGCAGGTGAAATCGCTATTAACACAGATATTACCACCATGTCATTGAGGAATTTATTGCACTTTTGCTTGAATGGTTTCATTGGACAATCAATATGATGTGTTTTGAAATTAATTACATTTCTGTGTAATCATATTTAGGAAAGAAGGGATTCACATTATATTGAAGCATGTTTTTATTAGAGTAGACATATTTAACCTTGTTAATTAAAAGAACTTTCTGCATAAAATGGTTTTATTGAAAAATGGGACCAGAAGTTAATATCTTACTTGATATCATCTGCAGGATTTTGAAGCTCTTGTCCCATCATTCAGTAAAGCTGTTTTGTCTCTGACATCAATTAATGCTAATAAAAATGTTCAACTGTGACTATTCATCTAGTTCTAGTACAGTGAAGAGGGACGTTATAAAAAAAGATGTATTGGATTCTAATGAACTCAGAGTAGTCTCTAAAATATGTATTATCCAAAACTTTGTTAGTAAACAAGGATCGTCACATATATTTTTTTTCTGCAGTAGCAATAGGTTAAAGTAAGGCAACAGCCTATACTCTCTTTCAGAAAGAAATAGAACTGTAATTTACAGGTTTTCTAATGCTATAGTTTCAATATACTTTTCAGCACAATATAATCGTCCAATTTAATGGAAAACTTTTGGCTTTCTTGTGCATGAACTGTTTTTGACTCGTAGGAAGGATTATATTTTTATGTACCCATTCTAAGTATGATGCCCACTTTTACACTTTCCAACATATTATACTAAAACATATGAATTAAGTTAAATGAACAACAAGGGAAGTTAATTCAAATATTGACTATGAAGTGAGTCCATTAATGATATGAAAGGATTTCAGAAAATTGTTTAATGATGCTGTAAATAGTGTCTAGGTCTTTGCTTTTTGTGAATATACAATGTATACTGTATAAATTGCAAAACACACTACAGTGGTGTTATGGTAGAAAACCCACAATTATTATTATTATCATTATTATGGTAAGGCATGTAACAAACCTCATTGAAAAATTTTAATTATGCCACCAATGGTGTCAGTACAAGTCAAAGCACAGCTAAGAAAGAAAGAGAAGATTGAAAATCATCATTGCACATACTAGATTTTCAGTAATACTGGATTGTGTATTTTGGGTTTTTCTACCAATGTATACAATATATGGAGTATACCTTGCAAATGTAAAGTACTGTGGTTTCACCAATACAATATTCTATATATAAATAGGGAAAACTTGTATTAGTTTTTACATTTTTAATGTAATTGATTTCCTCAGTACTGTTTTTGTATGATATGTATAATAATTTTCAGAAGATTACAGCAGATTAAAATTTGTGTTGGTCATATATATATTAAAGAATGCAAGTTAAAGTAATATCCAGCATTAAAGTGGATATTGTACTCTACATGAAAGGACCATGGAACAAGCTGTCATTTATGATGATATTCAGAATTATGTTGATGTAAGAACCTTGTCATAAAATTAATATGCATGTATCCTTATCATTCTTGGTTTTGACTGACTTATAGATATAGAAAATGCATTGAAAATAGTGATTATCAACATTATTGCTTTTATCATATGAGTACCACTAAATTATCAGCAACTTCAGTGTTCTCTTTAACAATTTTACTAAATTTCAGAATGTTGCTTGTTTCACAACAGAATATTTTTTGCTCAATCAGTTTCAAAATTTTGCAAATTATTTTTACTTTTTTAATATCAGCATTGTTTAATTGCAGGTGTTTCTCGACATATGGGTAAGAAAAGTATAGCTTAACAAAAACATTCCACGCAAGTTACACATGCTGATGGATATGTGGTCTGTAGGGTGGCAGGATTTTGATGCATGGTATTAATACAAAACAAATAAAGAAATTGCCTTCTTTACTAGTGTGTGAACCTTTGTCTTATCCAAAAATTGATTCAAATGCCTGATACATTATTTATCATATAAGGGGTATTACACTTAAATTCTGTTTTGTTTTATGTGCTATGATTCAGATTAACCCACAGGTATCACCAATGAGATATTTTGTTTTTAATTCCATGGGCTCTAATGGTCTGTGGGCTGTGGTGGCACAGGACTAAATGGGAATTGAATGGGGATGGATTCACTGTATTTGACTGGGCTTTTTCCATTTGATACAACTGATATATGCACCTGCATGCCTGGGGAATCACTGAAATGGAGAGAAACGAATATAGAGCTGAATGTTTTCAGTTGCATTAGAAATAAGTGTCAGTTATTCATCAGTATTGAAAGATAATACAAATATTACTGACTGGATTGAATTGAAACAAGCCTTCAAAGTCATGGAAAAACCAACTATCAGTGGGTTAAAAGGAGCTTGAAAACGAGTGTGCATCAGAACAGATGCCTAGGGATTCCTGCCTTGTGGCAGCACAGCATATGACATCTTCCAGTGTGGCCATCTAATTCTGTAAGAATTATTTAGGTGTTTTTCTGTTTTCTGGGGTGGTTTAATAGCTTTTTTAGAAGAAGAAAAAGTGAAAGTGTTGTACCACCTGTTTGTTTCTATAGAACTTAATATGTAGGTGGACCATGAGAAGGTTAAGTTTCATTGAAAATTACAAATGTCAAAAAATGGCAAACACATCTTTTGTAGCAAAAAGATGTGCAGGATATAGAAAACATAACTAGAATTGAAATTGTTTTTCTCTTTCATTAAAGCATATACCTCAGACAAAGATGTTTGTATGTTACACTGTACATTATATATTTCATCAGACCACATGATAATATTATCATTTTTTATTGAAAACGGATATACTTAACAAAGAAGAGGCTACAAATGTATAAAACTTTGATAGTCTTACTGCTTGTTTATATTTTTGTTTGCCATTGACAGGACTTTAGATTTAGAAAAGTTTACCCAAAAAATATTTTCACCATTCATATTGATAAGTGGTTATAGTTTAGCATCATTATGTGTGACTAATAAAGGGCACAATTTAATGTGACTCTCTGTTGCTTTTGTATTATATCTTATTACTAACAAATGTTTGAGTGACTAACACACTAATTATTTTGGTATGAAATTGTGCTTC
>NW_020869773.1:101153-108629 GCF_003789085.1 Penaeus vannamei | reverse complement strand
TCATGGCGTTTGGCTTTTGTTTCGTTGCGCAAATGAACCAGTGCGGTTGTTTTTGTTATTGTAATGATTGTAATTATCGTTGGTGTTAATATTTTCTTTTTTTTTGTCATTAAAAAAAATCCTAGCGAATTTTTTAATTAATTTTTCTTTTTCCTTTTTTTTTTAACTCTATTTTCTTACTTTTTGTACCATGACGACTGGCGTGTATTTCATTCTGCAAGTAAACAACTTTTTTGTATTATTACTTTCCATCATGTAGTTCGTTTTCTTTTTCATTTCGATTTTTTTTTTTTTTTTTTTTAATGATGCTTGACGCTGATTCGCTGTGCAAATTGACAGGTAATTTCTGAATGTTGTTTACTGACTTAGATCTATTTATTGTCTTCATGTTTTCGTGTTTACTTTCATTCGTAACATATATTCTCTCTCTCTCTCACTCTCTCTTCTCTCTCTCTCTCTCTCTCTCTCTTCTCTCTCTCTCTCTCTCTCTCTCCTCTCTCTCTCTCTCTCTCTCTCTCTCTCTCCTCTCTCTCCTCTCTCTTTCTCTCTTCTCTCTCTCTCTCTCTCTCTCTCTCTCTCTCTCTCTCTCTCTCTCTCTCTCTCTCTGTCTCTCTCTCTCTCTCCTCTCTCTCTCTCTCTCTCTGTCATCTCTCTCTCTCTCTCTGTCTCTCTCTCTCCTCTCTCTCTTCTGTCTCTCTCTCTCTCTCTGTCTCTCTCTCTCTCTCTCTGTCTCTCTCTCTCTCTTTCTCTTCTCTCTCTCTCTTCTCTCTCTCTCTCTCTCTCTCTCTCTCTCTCTCTCTCTCTCTCTCTCTCTGCTCTCTCTCTCTCTCTCTCTCTCTTCTCTCTCTCTCTCTCTCTCTCTCTCTCTCTCTCTGTTCTCTCTCTCTCTAACTCTCTCTCTCTCTCTCTCTCTCTTCTACTCTTTCCTCCTCTCTCTCTAACTCTTTCTCTCTCTAACTCTTTCTCTCTTTCTCTCTCTCTTTCTCTCTCTTTCTCTCCTCTCTTTCTCTCTCTCTTTCTCTCTCTCTTTCTCTCTCTCTTCTTCTCTCTCTTTCTCTCTTCTCTTCTCTCTCTCTTTTCTCTCTCTCTTTCTCTCTCTCTCTTCTCCTCTTCTCTTTCTCTCTCTCTCTTCTCTCTTCTTTCCTTCTCTCTCTTTCTCTCTCTCTCTTTTCTCTCTCTCTCTCTCTCTCTCTCTCTCTCTTCTCTCTCTCTCTCTCTCTCTCTCTCTTCTCTCTCTCTCTCTCTCTCTCTCTCTCTCTCTCTCTCTCTCTCTCGTCTCTCTCTCTCCTCTCGTTCTCTCTCTCTCTCGTCCTCTCTCTCTCTCTCTCTCTCTCTCTCTCTCTCTCTCTCCTCTCCTCTCTCTCTCTCTCTCTCCTCTCTTCTCTCCTCTCTCTCCTCTCTCATCTCTCTCTCCTCTCTCTCCTCTCTCCTCTCTCCTCTCTCCTCTCTCTCCTCTCTCCTCTCTCCTCTCTCCTCCCTCCTCTCTCTTCTCTCCTCTCTCTCTTCTCTCTCTCTCTCTCTCTCTCTCTCTCTCTCTCCTCTCTCTCTCTCTCTCTCTCTCTCTCTCTCTCTCTCTCTCTCTCTCTCTCTCTCTCTCTCTTCTCTCTCCTCTCTCTCTCTCTCCCTCTCCCTCTCCCTCTCCCTCTCCCTCTCCCCTCTCCCTCTCCCTCTCCCTCTCCTCTCCCTCTCCCTCCCTCCCCTCCTCCCTCCTCCCTTCCCCCTCCCTTCCCCTCCCTCTCCCCCTCCCTCTCTCCCTCCTTTCCTCCCTCCTCCCTCCCTCCCTCCCTCCCTCCTCTCTCCCTCCCTTCCTCGCTTCCTCTTCCCCTCCATCACCCCTGCCATCTTCCCTTATCTTTCTCTATCTGTCTCACATCTGTTTTTATGGTCCCTTTAATTATTCAGGGCTCTCAAAAGTAGCTGGTCACTGGAGGCAAATTGCCATCTGTGGCTATTTTTGGCTTGGTCCCCAAAATAAATTTTTCACCTTTTGAAACCAGCTGCAAATGTGAATTTGATGCGTTATGCACGGCTGGCTACTTTAATGTAGCAGCTTTTTTGCCATTTTATAAACAATAGATGATAAAGAAAATGGACATGGGGTTGCTTCTCCACCCATGCACCCTGCTATACTCCACAACTTTGAGAGCCCTGTTTAACATTAAGCATGTTGCATGTTTTTTTTTATACCCATATATGTGTTTCTGTATATGTATACACATATTTCTATATATGAGTGTATAGATATATGTATAGACACGCAGACACATACACATATAAATACACATATATATCATGGAGTTTGTAGACATCTTGTGCAAAATTTGTTAAAACACTTGGTAGGGACAGTACCAATTACCTCATTATTACAAGGATAGTGGAAATAAAGAAAACATTCCCTAACTCCTCTTAGTTATTGCCTCACCCATTTCCCTCATTTGTGCCACTGTTGATCCAAGCACCATGTTATAAAATTGGAATAATTAAAGTAGCATTTAATAAGAATGGAAGGGGATATTTGCATAGACAGTTGAAGTAAGTCTGCTCTTTTTCATGCCTTTCTGATGTCTGCATTTGAAGTATGATTATATTGCATGGGTTATTCCTTTTTAGCAACAAGGGAAGGACGTGGATAGGGAAGCTTATGTTCATGAGTGACTCCCACATGCCATCCTCCAGCTGCTAAATGCAAAAGGCAGAACAGAAGGCATACTTTGCATTGTGGCTTACAGAGAACAGAGTTGAGATGTCTCAGCTCATGACCTGGCAGGATTTCCTGGTTAGTTAACCATGTGCTAGTAGCTCTTTTGCACCAGCCTTGGACACTTCCAGGGCAGCTGCATTGGGTACTCTTTCTTGTATTTTACAGGGAAGAGCACAATTAAGCTGTGGTTAGCCTTTTTGTAGGCACCATTAAGCAGTCAGTGACACCCAGACTGTGTGATGTTGCACAAGAGCTTATGGTATTTGCATCTCAAATGCTCTACAGAGAACTGGCTTTGGCTGTTCTCTGGAGATCTGCAGGGCATGCCTTTAGCTAAGGCACTTCATCACTGAGTAACCAGTGATGAAGTGTACCAGGGGTAAAGTATCTCATATGCGCCAACACAAAGTGGATAGAGAAACACAAACCACAAAGAAAAATAGAGTATAAGTGGTCCGAAACAACAGAATGCTTTGATTATGATACAGGCATAGAGAAAAAAAACATGAAAAGGTATATCTTAGTAACACTGGAAACATATGCAAAGCAGAATAAAAAGGTTTAGAGTTATACCTGTGAGCTCTTCTGAGAGCATAAAGAAGCTATCTGAATTGAAGATTGAATACTGGCATGGGGAAAGGAGGGATGGATGGTGAGATTTCTACGAGGAGTAGATGATTTGATTCTTTGTTTTCAGTGTTCTGTAATGTTTCATGTTGGTGAATTTTACACATGCTCATGCACATTCACTGAATATTCAAAGATATGAACACAAGCACATATACATGTACATATACACATGTACACACAAATCTATACTCACAGCACTCACATTCATAATCTCTCACTGACCCACACACTGACCCACACCCACCCACATTCACACACACGCACGCAAACACACATGAATATATCATAAGAAAAATGTAAATTGCTTTTTGTTTTTATATAAATAGTTTTTCACAAAGAGATGTCGTTATGTGATTGGAGGTTTTTTATGTAAAGATTTATAATTTTTAAGGGATGTATCTAAAGTAAAATGATTGTTTACACATTTTATGCCTCTCCCCAGGTTCATTAGAACAAGCCATGATGGACGCTTTGGTAAATGATCGGATTGAGTTTGTCAAGCTTCTTCTCGAGCAAGGTGTCACTATGAGTAAATTCCTCACCATCCAGAGATTAGAGGAACTCTATAACTCGGTAAGGGGCAAATGTTTAACAGTTAAAAACTTAAAGGAAGCAAGGATTATTTTAATTTTAGTTCACAAGTAGCATCATATGCTTCTTTTTTTTTCTTTCTCTTGTTCATATCATACTTGTGATGGTATTCTTATTATGTACATCTTCTGTAGTATTGCATACCATTTGGAATCCTGTTATGAAAAAGTAAAATTTGCCCTGTGGTGAGACTATGATATATATTTTAAAAATATATTTCTCCCCAGAAACAGGGACCAGCAAACACGCTCCGATACATTATCAGAGATGTAAAAAAGAATATACCGAGAGACTATAGATATACTCTGATTGACATTGGGCTTGTTATCAACAAGCTAATGGGTGGTGCTTACAGGTATAGTTATGTTCCATGTGATGATGATAAAGAAATGAAATTTTACAGTAATGTTATCATGCTTGCTGAATTTTGTTTTTAAACATGCATGTCGATAAGTGTACAGCAACAAAATCCCAAAAGAGGTATACTGCTTCACACAATTGAATTTACATGGGATGAGATTAAAATTTAGAAAAGATTATATAAATGTACCCCATTTTTAGACTCTAGTTTCAATATTTAATGGAACAAATTTAATTTGTAGGTCTTTCTACTCTCGGAAAAAGTTTAGAACCAGTTATGAAAATAGTATGGCCAGGTCACCACGGCTTCAGCGGATAAATAGCCACATCTTCCACAACAGCAAAAGCCTTCTTCAGAAATCTTCCACTTCCCCAAAGTCTTTTAACACCCAGACAGATTTACAGTCAGACTTTGAGTTTGAATATCCATTCAGTGAGTTGCTGGTAAGTTATTAAAAACTGTATCCCAGAGTTAATATTTGTATATTGGTTATTCTTTTAATGGTAAGGAGGTATTAAGATTTTACACTAATATTCTTCTATAGGTTTGGGCTGTCCTGACCAAGAGACAAGGCATGGCAATGTTGATGTGGCAGCATGGAGAGGAAGCCACAGCAAAGGCTCTTGTGGCTGCCAAATTGTACAAGGCTCTGGCACATGAGGCGGCAGATGATGATTTAGAAACAGAAGTGTATGAGGAACTTAGAAGTTATGCCAAAGAATTTGAGGCTCTAGGTAAGATCACAATCCCACAATCCCAGTATGATTCAAGTTATTTTTGAAACTAGTTAGTGATATCTAATGCATACTTGCATGTATTCTTGATGCTAAATGAGCTAAGTGAAAAGTCAAGAAGAAAAGACAAAAATGCATTCATTTGAATATTTCCTTACAATCATAGATTTAGTTAATTCAAATTCTGTTTTAAATACTGAGCCATTTTAGATATCTCATTGTTCATGCATGGCAGCAGTGAATGCTAGGTTGTATTACAGAAGCATCAGAGTAGGAATCCTTTCATATTTGAACATTCAAGACCAGATTGGAAATCAAAGCTTAGAGCAGGCAAAAAAAGAAATTCCAATTTCTTTACTTTATGGGAAGTAAATACATAAAAAGAATTACTACTTATCCTTCCATGTTTTTCCCCAAAGCTCTGCATGTGCTAGACTACTGTTATCAACAAGATGATGACCGTGCCCAGCAGCTTCTAACTTATGAACTAAGGAATTGGTCCAAACAAACGTGCCTTTCTTTAGCTGTGGCTGTCAACCACAGAGCTCTCCTTTCACATCCATGTTGCCAGATTCTTCTTGCAGATCTCTGGCTTGGGGGTTTGAGAACAAGAAAAAATACTAATATCAAGGTAAAGATAAGGATTTCTTAAGCTACAGAGATTTGAAGGACTTATTTGATAGGACAATAAGTTATACAGTTTCTTCAATGAGGTACTGATAGTATCATAAGATGCATTATTGCTACAGTTAACTGTCATGTAAGGATAAACATGTTGTTCAAGATATGTAGTATACATCTTACTTTAGCATTGTTGTGAAAGTATAGTATTTAATGTTTAGAAAGTGAAAGTATACATACCATCAAGTAATCATGCTCTAATTATTTTAGGTGTGATGCAGCTATTCTTCAAATATTTGTTGTTTTTAAATATTTTTGAGTCCATTGTATCTTTTTCTAAGCAAATACATTTCATAGCTATATTTTTCCTTTCTTGAACCTTTGTGCATAACCATCTTATATCCATTTCTAATTGATAAATATATTTTCCTTTTCTTTTTCTTAGACTATTTCTTCCCAGCCAATGCTTTATCAGTTTATATGTTATCTCTCCCTTTAGGTAATGTTAGGCCTACTCTGTCCACCACTGATCCTAGTCCTGGGGTTCAGGAGCCGGGAAGAGCTCAAGACCATGCCACAGACGCGTGAGGAACACCAAGAAGAAGATCCTCTGAGGTCGTCTGATTCTGAAAGTGACACAGATTCGGATGAAGAAAACATGGATATGAGGAATGACCATGATCCAGAGGTAAGAGTTATGATGCAAGCTGGTGGGATGAACACAAATCGTCTCTATGCAGATCATGCTTTTCCTCGTAGAAGTGTTTATTTCATCTGCACCATTTACTTGTATTAAGAAAAGCTCTTTATTGCCATGTATCCTAGAGGTTAATGTATTATGTATTGTGATTAATAAATTAGTAGAAAATGAAGTTAATATGACTTTTTTCCTCCATTTTTTATGATGAATATCAGGTATTTATAACCTCTTGGATGATTGATAATAAAAGCTTTTTTTTACAAGTAAATTTTTTGACAAATGATTGTAAATTTGTATTTCTTAGTAATGCCTACTCTTTTGAATGGTAAATCTTCAATGATCTGTTTGCTAATATTTCAAAGGACAAATTTTTTATTCAAAAGATATCTACTAATGAAGAAATATTTCTGTAGAAAAGTTCTTCAGAAATTAACAATTTCAGTTTGCTTTATTTTTTGTTTTTGTCTGTTTATTCTCATTTTGCTTTAGATTTTATTATAATACCTTATGACCCTTGTTTGTACTGATCCATTTCTCTCTTGTGATATCTGTGTGCTTTCATCATTTGTTTAGAATGTATCACTGTCATTTTTTACTCTACTAATGTTTCCTTTATAGTGCAAGTTTTGCATGTGTAGCTGCCACTCCTCTTGATGATAAAAAGCATATGCTATTATTATCTGCTTCTTATTCATTGTATTTATGTAACAATTGAGTGTGTGCATGTATTTGAGCATATTGGTGAATATGCTTACCTGTTTATTTAACACATAGGCATACTGGTGCATGCACATGTACACTCATTTGCTCACTCACTAACTACTTACACTCACACTCACACACTACCCACACATATGCACACATTCTCACACATTTTCACTCAACATGCTTGTTCTTACTCTCACACTCATTCTCACTCACACACTTGTTCTCACTCTCACCTTTGTTCTCACTCTCACACTCATTCTCACTCTCACACTCATTCTCACTCTCACACTTATTCTCAATCTCACACTCATTCTCAATCTCACACTCACTCTCAATCTCACACTCACTCACACTCACACTCTCACTCTCACTCTCACACTCACTCTCACTCTCACTCTCACTCTCACACTCACACTCTCACTCTCACTCT
>NW_020869773.1:93653-98653 GCF_003789085.1 Penaeus vannamei | reverse complement strand
ATAAAAGATTGTATACACTATTTATGTTACCTCAGAACTAGAATGTAAGATGTAAGCATGGTGATGTGTCCATAAGTCTCTTTGTTATTTTTTGGTGTTTTGAGACTGTGTTTAGAATATGTTTTGAAGCAGTTTAGCATCTGTTTGCTTTTTGGTTATGTTCAATTCTGATTTTTCTAATTCTGGGTTTAGTCCTTTTTCATCCTTATCTTCATCATGGTTTTCTTCCTCTTATTTGTTATTAGTTTTGTGTAATTTTTACATTTATCTTAACACAATGTCTTGACCTTTACCAGAACAAAACATACTGGAAGTAATAATAACTTATACTGCACATATTCATAATTCACTTACTTTGGTTAACAGGATTTTTAATATTCAAAACAGAAAAATTCACAGGAGTTTAAGGACGTTGTAGAAATTTATGGGACATCTGAATGTCATTTAGAGTACATTGGATGTCGTTGAAAAGTATGTTAGGGACTTTGTGTTTAGTCATACTTTCAGTACCACAATTGTTAACCATTTCTGCCTCTTACCACATCTTGCTTATATTATTTTTATTGGTTAAAGGATGTAATAGATAGCATATTTCAGAATCAAAACATGCCTGCATTTTAAACTGTCAAACCAGTAATGTAAATTCTTGGGAAAATTTAAACAGAACATTGAATATAAGTAGAAAAGTTATTATTTTTTTATGATAATGCCCAGAGTTCTCTTTATATCAATTAAGAATCAAATAACCAAACCAGATTTCCAGGCTCTATTTGTACTGATAATTAAAGGCTCTAAGAAAATTCATGAGGTTTTAATGTCCAATATTCCGAGCCAAAACATATTCATTTCAACCAGCATTGATATTTATCTGACTGTATCTGTTTAGCTGTCAGTATCTTTTTGTCAGTCTGGAAGGAGTTAAAGCACCTGCTGAGGCAGAAGCAATGCAAATGTCCATACATGTCAGTCAGCCTCAGGTTAGATTTAGACAGAATACACAGGAGAATGGATATTTGTGGTAGAGAAAAGAAGTATTCATTTTCTGAGAGAGTTTTATTAGAGTGAATAAATTATATTTGATTGAATATGCTCTATAGAATGCGAGATTATGGACTAGATATGGAAATCCATTACCATGTTTGTTTATATTTTCTCTACTTCATTTTTTTCAGAAAAGCAGTAACTAATATATATTGATCTTCTATTCACATTTCTTTTTACACACTTTTATCATTTTTTTCAGTTTTGGAGTATGATAGTGGTGAAAGTACTAATAAATTGATGATTTTAATGTAATTTCATAGATATAGTATGTCTGGTCTCTAAAACAACAAGGCAAGATTAATTTCTTTTTCTGTAGACTGGTCGACCAGCTAGTGTCACCAGCACAGAGATGGAGGAAATGGAAGGGGAGTATAATGTTGATGCAAAGGTAGTGTACTGGTCATGATTTTTTTTTCTAAACTATGGCTTGCCAAAACTGCTAGTATGATGTGAAAAGCCTTTGTACTTCTACACTTGTTTTACTGTTTTCATCTTCAAGCTGAATGTACCGTAATGTTGCTGAGAATCAAAGCTGTTTTGTGCTTGCTTATATGTCACTCTTGTTGAACAGTTGCTTGTGTTGTATTACAGTTTTAGAAAATTAGACACTATATTACATTTTTTAACTATGTAATCTTTCAAGGTTCAGGAGGTACTATTATGAACATGATATATGGTGACAGTCATTTAGATGCATAAGAAAAATATGAACATCAGCTGAAACACCATCAATAATCAATCATTAAAAAAATAAGTTGAAGTAAAAGTAATATCACAGAATACCTAAATTCAAAGAAAATGTCACCAAAACTTAGATTTGACATGTATGCTCTTCACAAACCTCAACAGAGACACCTCTGTTGTCATTGACAGTACAAACTTTTTTTAAGCCTTGCATAAGTAACTCAGATGTTTGCAATAAATGAATCTTCCTAGGTGGGTGCATTGATATCTTAAATCTATCTCTTTACAGCTTGTTTTGAAATTATATGAATTTTCTTTTCTCACATAGTCCATGAAAGTTTGTTCTTTTAGTTGCTTTTTGTGATCAAGATTTCTATAGCAGTAAATGCTTTTTGGTTATGAATATATTTTTTTCTTTCTGTTTTTTTATTATTCTCTCTCTGATATTATGCTCACTCTTATTTCTGTGCTTTGAAATATTTAATCAAGAACTATTTTGAAATGTAAAAGTGAATGGTATCAGTAAGATTACTTTGTTTACAGCATTTCTGATTAGACTTTATAGATATGCTCTATAATACTGTGTCACATGATATTGAAAAAAGAATAAGTAAATACTATAACTGACACTGTAATAGTAAAGTTCCTGTTTACATGAGTGGAAATTGTTGTTAAACCTTTCCTCCTTTATTAACACTAACTGATAGAAATGTTATCAGAAGAAAAATGTGTAAGCTAGCTGGTGATGGTATTTCCATTAGCTGGTTACATTAGTTATCCAAAATCTATTAACTGCTCATTGCTTTTGGGACTGAGACTAATAAATCACTAACCATAGGTGTAGGAAGGTATTTTGAAGTAGGGGGGGAGCAAAGTAGGCTTCCACAAAAAATAGCTGGGGGTCCTGCCCCTGGCAGTCCCTGGATTTTAGCAGTTTTGATGAGGAAAATTCATTGATTTTTGTACCAAAATCTCTTGACATTTTTATTTAGATGATACTTTGATGTGATGGTTATTTCATTTTGAACACCAGACTCAGTTGTAGCTGCCCTCTCAATTGAAGGGAGTCATTGTTCCCAGCAATTGGGTAATGTGCACTGTTTGTTTGTTTACAGAGAATGCCCTCGAAAGTTGAGGAGTGGGAGGGCAGAAGTTAGGTCCCACCCATTCATTTCTAGAGTTGGGGGTGGTTGCCCCCCCCCCCCTATTCGTGCACCTATGCTAATGTCTTCATAATCTTCCTGTGTAGCATGTGTTTCCTCAAACCAGCCAAGTGGCATCCCATTCAACCTTTTATACATATGTTATGATACAAAAATCTGCTGCCATTATTTTAATGCTGAAGGGAGAACACAGAAGTAGCATAAAATATGTCATAAATAAGAAGAATAGTTCATGAGAACCCACACTTTGCCAGACAAAACCCATCTGATCTTGGGGTTTAATAGCCCCACTAGGCTAGTGAAAGTATTGATTCAGCTGTAGATGCCCTTTAGTATTTTGTCAACTATTTAGATGGTATATTAAAGATGATGTACAACTGTGACTTCAGTATTTTTCCACTCACTTGTTAAGTTTTATTAGTGTGGACAGTTTCTTGTATTGCAATGAGCTAGGTAATATAATATATCTTTAAAAACTAGGTAATATAGTATATCCCAACATGTAAAGGATTCATGCTGAATAAGTTACAAACAAAGCACTAAAGGGAAGAATAGGAAAGCACACAATTATGCCAAAGTCTTAATCAAAAGCCAACCTATTCTTCCCATTATTGTCAGACTACATTTTTCAACATTTAATTATGTAATTGTTTAACACAAAGCACTACTATTACATGCATTGTCCTTTCAGACATTGTGCTAGATCAGTATTGGAAGTACAGTGAAGGGAAATGTGGTAAATTTTAAAGAATGCTTTTAGACATTGATGTTAATTAAATTCCTTAACTGTAAGATACAAAAGAAAGAGATGCACATTATCTTTGGAGGGTATCATAGGTTCAGCAAATCTATAGAAAATGAAATTGAGAAATTATCATTAGAAATCTTCCTGAATCAATGACCCTTCCAAGTAGATACTCAGAAGGTTGTTCCTGGTCAATCTGGTATCATGCATCCTGACAGGTTTGGACCAAGGTAATCTCCAGGTTACTGCCATGAAACATATGGAGACATTTTCATATACAAGGGGTTAAAAGTGCTTTAACACATCACCAGAATTGTTATCTTTTAGAAGATATGATTCAAATTAGTTTGTTTGGCCATATCTGCTGCAAGGTCAATTCATCAGGGTATGTCTACTTTCTCATTTAACATTTACTGTAAACTAACTAATTTTTAGAAATATCACAAGTTTATCCTTTTTGACAAAGACTGCAACAATAATAATAACAGTCGTGAAAGTATTACTTATGATTGTGATGATAGTGATAGTTGCTTATCATGCTGCTGGCTACCCTCTAAGTTAGGCCTATGCAGGCAAGTGCAACAACTGAGTACTTCTGTGGGTAAACAGGGATATGTGGGATGTATGCTGTTTCCATAACTTCCATTAAAAAAAAAATAGGTATCCAAAATTGGAATGTCGTCCACCTTTTCCAGCAAAGGACATTCTAGAACATTATCCTTGTAGATGATAAGCAGATTTTTTACCTAATTAAGAAGTAAGTACTGGGGCAATCTTGCCATTAAGGATAACATTGGAAATATCAGGGTATAGATTTTGCCATAGGTTGTGTACAAATGTAATATCTACAGTCGCTTTGGCTGTGGACAGCAAGTTTCAAAGATCATTTCACATATATTAATTTACCACAATAATCAAAATTTACTTTAAGCACTCTCTGGTCCTTTGTCACTTAAAGCCAAGATCACAAAACCCACAACCAACATTGTTTCAGTGTTTCATTCTTTAATCCAATTGTTTATTCAGAATATATGTAATATAGAAATGTTTTTCATTGAAATTTATTTTGCTCTCTTGGTTTTCTGTTAGTCTTGCAAATTGATAGCTCTTTTCTCCCCAAAACATTCTCATAATGAACTTGTAGATAATTTATAAATAATTTATAGACAGTCCATCATTATTAAGAATAAAGATGAAGACTTCTTGGAAATTTTGTATAGATTAGATTCAAATTGTAAGTGCAATAGAAATTCTAATGCCCAGAAAGACGACAGTGGGGAGGAGACCAAAATGATATAGTTTATCTCATTGGTGATGGGTGATGTGTCACAAAAGGGTGGATATTTCCAGATACTGGGTGATGC
>NW_020869773.1:85000-87500 GCF_003789085.1 Penaeus vannamei | reverse complement strand
ATCATTACTCTCATTATTATATTTTATATAATAATAACAAAACAGCAACAACAATGAACATAATAATAATAATAATATTAAAAATAATTACTATTATTATTATTACTCTTATTTTATTACTGTTATGATACTCATCACTATAATTTCCATTACTCATTACACTTAATATTATTATTATTACTATTATTACTAAGATCATTATAATACTGCTTTCGTTATTTTTACTATCGTTATTACTATCTTTAGCATTATTATCATTATCATTATCACCATTCTCATAATCATCATTATGATTAGCACCATCATTATCATGATCCGTATCATTATTGTTATTACTATTACCATCATTCCTAGAATGTTTTAATTAGGTATATCATACCGAACCAATCACAAAAACGAAAAACACATTTGCGCTCATAAAGACACGTCTGATTGGCCCCAGTAGCTGCCAGGGAGCCTCTCATCCCATGTCTAGCAGCCGGGAGCCACTCAGGAGCTCGTCGCTCCGCTGAAATACTAAAAGGCTCTTCCGGCGGGTATGCCATAACCTATGGGCACACTTTATTGTGTGTATACGTTTTAGCTATACACCCTTTTGGTTTTTGTTCATTATTTAGGCGTCTTTGAAGGTATTTTGGTGTTTTATGTGGTGACATTGGTGTTAAATTATAGGGAAGTGTTTATTTTTGTGGATGACATAAGAAAGAATTGTGAAATATATTTCATTTTGGAAGAAAAGTGTAAAATGTGAATTTGGAATTTGCCAGTCATGGCGGCTCACCTGCTCTCGGCCGCGGAGATTCTGCGGCTCCTGGAGGGAGATGACAGCGATTTGAGTGATTTTGACTTCGCCTGAGAGGCTGTCGATGTTGGGGAAAATGCCGAAATGATCATCAGCAAACTCAGTCCTGACAGTGAGGAGCAGCGATGTGTTGAAGAGGTGGTGACAACTGGGGGACGTCCAGAGTCTGCCCGCATTCTTCGACAGTGATAGTGAAGTTGACAACATAATAAGTGACATCACTTTGGGTGAAAGTTATGTGGGAAACTATAAAGAAGAAATTCTCAAGTAATATGTACTGACTGCCATGAACTCGATTTTCCCCCATCAACTTCCACCGTCCGGGCGGTCAACAGAAGCATGGGAGGCACAAGGAAGTGGGGAATCTCCAGTACTCCTGTCGTCTTTTGACGTTGCGGAGGACGGGGATGGAGTGGCCGACTGTCAGTGAATTGTGTGATGATGACTGCATCCCACCCATTGATGACAGAGGATCCATTCGTGACATGCTGACACGTAAAACCCGTCTTAAAGGTGTTTATCGACATCATGTTCAACAATCACGTACACAAACATCAAGACTGGCAAAGTTCGTGAGAAAAGTTCTCTAATGTGTCATGCAGCATGATATCACCATGGAGGAACTACAACCATTCATAGGATTTTTATTTACTCGGGTGCACGGCAGGACAACCACATTCCAACAAATGAATTGGTGTCACTCTTGGGTAGCCACAGTGTGTACCAAGCAGTGATGTCAGAGCATCCAGCGAGCTCTAATGTTAGTTCTATGTAAGTGTATATATTGGTCATATTTACACACACACACACACACACACACACACACACACACACACACACACACACACACACACACATACACACTCCCTCGCTCACTAACATGCATTCATTCGCTCAGACTCCTTCCCTCCTCTCTACCTTTCGTTTTTTTCCACTTCCTCCCCATACCCGGATTCCCTCTCATACTTCGCTCAGTCACCCACCCACACTTCTTGCCTTTCCCTCACTCCTCTTACTTGTCTCCCCCTCCCCCATCCTCATCCTTCAGCTACCCCAACCCCACCGAATCCCAACCCCATACCCCATCCCTTCAACCCCAACCCCCTACCACCTCCTACCCCAACCTCTTAACCCTCCTACCCCAACCCCCTAATCCTACCTTTTCTTATATGATAATTTCCTTATTTCACAGATTTGGTAATGAAGACATCCGTAGGCGCAAGAAGAAGACCGCAAGAAGAGACTGACAGGCTAAGCACCCATTAGAGATGTTTGGGAATCTTTCAAACGTAACTGCCGTGAGATTTATATTCCAGGGCCGCTATACCTTCAGAATGTACATCCAAGCAAGCCTGTAAAATGAGTAATTTTTCATTTACAACAACAATATATATTTTTTTTACAGTTTCACTTTATAAAATTAGTGCCTTTCTTTCATCAAGCAACTTTGGGGTATCAAAGTTGATACCACGATGCAGGCATACGACCACAGGCTGCAGAATTAATTATAAAAGCGATTAATTATTTCCTAATAATTATTTAGTAAATGAATTAGATTCCACACCAAAGAAAAATAATCACAAAAGAAGCAAATACTCAAAAGAAATAGTCATTCTCTATGAATTTAATATTCTAAAAGAATAAACAAATATTTGATTATAATGAGCATCAAGCAAGTAAATTGATAACCATGACAAA
>NW_020869773.1:17500-70000 GCF_003789085.1 Penaeus vannamei | reverse complement strand
CTGGAATGTCTTTGACCTCATATTTACAGTACTCTTCTTAATTGGCCTGTGTTTAAGGCTCCAAGAACAAACCATGCAAGCTGGACGTGTTATTTACTGCGTTGACATAATATACTGGTGAGTTCTTTTTAAAGACTACAGTTGAAGAGCTTTTGGTCTTTTGGTTTACAATTTTCTTTTAGTAACAGAAGTTTGATTAAGGAAAAGAGTTTTTATGTTTATTCTTTTCTACAATCCCACAGGTACTTAAGAGTTCTAGAGATTTTGTCAGCTAATAAATACCTGGGTCCACTAGTGATGATGATGGGGAAGATGATAAAAAACATGGCATATTTTGTGGTGTTATTGCTGGTTGTCCTTATGGCTTTTGGAGTGTGTCGGCAAAGCATACTGTTTCCAAATGAGGAACCACATTGGAGATTGGCAAGACATATATTTTATCAGGTATGTATTGGTTTTGATGAACATTATGATAAATGATTACTTATGTGAACCTCTATTGATGGCTTAACCTTTGTTTTTGATAGACATAGGTTAGGATTTTTGTAGAGTAATTTTGTGGTTCTGTTTTAGATTTATTGGATATGTTTTATGTGTAGATTAATAAAAGTCAAAGGGTCTATTGTCCTGCTTATGTATATGTAAACTGAAAAACAAATCCCTTGATTCAGATAATTTAGTATACAGCGATTTACATAGACAAAGTTTTGAAATGATTTTAGTTCATGTTAACACTCTTTTCCAGCCATACTTCATGCTCTATGGTGAAGTATTTGCCGGTGACATTGACCCCGAGTGCGGTGGCGAGGGCCAAATCCCTTGCCATCCTGGACGTTGGATCACTCCCACCGTCATGTCCATGTACCTCCTGGTGGCTAACATCCTCCTCATTAATCTCCTCATTGCTGTATTTAATAACATTTTCACTTCAGTCAATGCCATCTCTCACCAAGTCTGGATGTTTCAACGATTTCAGGTGTGTTGTAAACCTTTATAGTAGGGGAAAAGAATGTCAGATGTTAAAGTTTCCACTGCTGTACAGACACAAATCCAGTACAGTATTTATTTAATTTTAAGATCCTTCTAGAAATAACACAAGGAAAATAAGGAAAATGCTGTAACATTACAGCTAGTGTTGATAGCATATAAAGCTTCTTAGATGATGCAAATATGATCAAGAGAATTTAACTGATATATCTATGATATTTGAGGATTGTGTTTGATTCATGATTATGAGAAGCCATATTTACAAATTAAAGTTAATGATGTTACACTAATTCAGTGAGTATCAAGTGTACTGGTTCACATGATAGTATAAAGTTCATATGATTATTTTACTTATGTTTCTTTATTCAGGTTGTGATGGAATTTGAAGAGAAGCCAGTGTTCCCACCTCCCCTCATCATTCTGTCTCACATTCATCGTGCCATTAAGTATTGCTTCAGGCGATGGAAAGGAAAGCCTTTCCTCTATGATAATGGCCTTAAGTTATTCCTCGATGGTGAAAGTCTAGAGCGAGTCCATGATTTTGAAGAAGAGTGTGTGGATGGCTATAACAGAGAAAAGGAGCAGAAAGAACAGATGAGTACAGAGGTATGTTTTTTGTGTGTTTTCTAGGAAGGGACATGATGCAATTACTGATGTTTGATCAAATATAAGTTTTGCACATCCTTTTTGTTATCACTTGCCAGGAACAGAAACTATTTGAACTTTAAGAAATAAAGTAGGTATGAATAGAGATTTAAATCTGTCTTTCATTTGATATCAAATTTAATGAAGCCTTTTTCTTCCTTCTGTTTCATATTCATTTCCTAGATCTAATTCTTTTATTTCCTATATCATTTGTACAGGAACGAGTTCGTGTGATGGCAGAACGATCAGAATCATTGATGCAGAGAGTGGAAGACATGCATGGCAAATTTCTAGCAGCAATGAGCTCTTTAAACAGCCTTGATTTCCATGTTAAGAGGCTGGAAGAAATAGCTGAACAAACAAAAAATAGTTATGCTGTTGTCCATCGTTTTATGCTGAGCCATGTTGGCAGACCAAGAAGATCAAGCTCTCCCCGCTCAGGTTCTGCCAGTCCACGTTCTGATGGGGGAACTCCCCGTTCTCTCTCTCAGACAAGTCTTCATCAGTTATTAGAAGAAGCAGAACGTCAGATGCTAAGGAAACCTCTTCAAGAACCAGAAACTAGTGACAAAGAACAGAGTGATACCACAGATGCTGAGCATGAGACATCAAATAAGTTCTTGAAGTCTTCCCCTACTGCTCAAAGTTCAAGAGAACCTGGAAAATCAACCACAGTGGATGAAGGAATAGTGAGAGGCTTCAGTTTAGATCCAGTCAATATTTCAGCAGAAGCAAGAAAAGTAAAAACACAAGGTCGACGCAAGAATAGATTGGACTCTGAATCAGGTAGTTCTCTTGGCCGTGCATCTCGTGAGCGTAAGCTTTCTGGAGAAAGGAAGAGCAGTATCCGTAAATCTTCAAGGAAGGGCTCAGATGGGGCAAGGGCGTTTAGTCCATCTAGGGTATGTTTTATGGATATTAATGTTGCATTAGAAGATTCTGATTCTGGAGAAGTAGAGGTTAAAGAGAAAAATCTTAATGAAGAAGATGAGCAACCAAGGTATGGTAGATCAGTATCAGTTCCAGATGAGGTAGCAGTTCGCTCTCCAACTAGATATGAGAGGAGTCTTTCTTCTGTTTCAAGCCGACCAAGGATTCAGGTGATACCACCATCGTCACCACCCCCATCTTTACTTTTACTAGTGAGTACACAAGTTTGGCAGATGAGTTGGAGACAGCATGCATGGCTAGACTGTCTCCACCTTCTTCTCCAAACCTCCATTATCCTCATAGAAGTGATCCCCATTCAAGGCGACGGCACTTCTCAGAATCTGCTAGTATTTCCATTACTATCTGCCCTAATCCTCTCCGTGATGCTGAAGAAGCAGATTATCAGCTTATGGAAGGACTAATTCAGAGAAGAATGCATAGAGATTCAGAAAACTTGGCTGTTTCACTGGAGGACCTCTGTTCAGTACAAACAGACATGTCTGACAATGAAGAAGGAGTGACTCCAATACGTTCCCGCCGTGGTTCAAGAGCAGCAGAACTTCGAAAAAGACATAGCACAAGTAGCCTTGACAATGCCCCTTCACAACTACTAGCTGTGCCTGGGGCAGTTCAAATGGCAACCTCTTACACAATATCCCCAACAACTCTTCAAGCAGCACTTCGAGGAGAAGATGGTGTCCGCCTGGCATCCTCAACCCCTGGTACTCCAGGTGCACGTCGATCTTCACTAAGAGGAGATCTGCATCACCAGTGGGCTTCCTCAAGTGCTTTGCCAGCAACTGGAGGATGGCTTTCACCAAGAATTCCCCGTCCACGAACTCCACCATTCATACATCCTGATAATCCAGCATCATCCTCTGTTGATGGTGAGGGTGCCAGAAATGTTTCACAAGGTGAAGAACATCCTCACATGTCAACTCTACAAGTGCCAAGCATTAGAGAATCTGAAGGTAGGCCAAGGGACACAATTACAGAAACAGAATGTTAAGATACATGGCATATTCAGTGGAAAGGCTAGTCAAGAAAAAAGAAATGTGCTCATACTTCAATGGTGAAAGTTACTTCTGAAATTGAGAATACTAAGAAAAGCATGTTGTCAAGTGTATGTGTGACGTGTGTATGTGTAGAGTGCAAGTATTTGAACATGTATGCATTTGAAATCATATATTCACACAGTCATTTCTTTGTTATGACACCTAAGGAGTTTTTAGAAATGGAAAATAAATTTGTTGATATAGAGAATATATTTGTGCTACTCCTTTGTTATCCCAGTTGTTGGACTTCATTATCCACCCTAGTGTCCCTCACTCTTAGGAAAGGGAATATGGCATCGTATACAGACGATATACTGTAGAGGATGAATAAAACATCTTGTGCAGACTTCAGTGCCATTTTGCTGCATTTTCAATTTCACCTCGTAGGACAGTATTTACAGCTTACTAAAAGTTTACTTTAATTGGGAAGTGTAAAATTAAGGGTTATGTTTTGATAAGTTATTGTTATCACTAAATAACCATCAAATTGAGAATAAAGTATTCATTCAGTAGCATAATCTGATTTTTACAAAAAACCCTGCTGCCTGTGTGCTGCTTTGTTTTATTCATCTGTCTGTGGTTACTAAGGTTACCTTGCTGCTGTATGAATTTAAACATTCCTTAATGTTTTTGTAATTGTTTTGTGTTGATTCTCTTGTCAAGAGTGTTTACATTATAAATATTTTTTAGGTATTCTCCCTTCTTTATCTGTTATGCAGTTAAAATCTGCTCACTGTTTGTTGATCATGTTATGGGGACACTTTTGCAAGGAAAAAAATCAACAAAGTTCATGAAGAGCACAAGTAATTGTTATGTTGATATCTGGTGGCATTCAGATTTGCAGACCTCCAAGCTGCTAAAAGCTATTCCTTCTAGACTAAGGAGATGATTCTTCATAGTAGAATAAGGACAAGCATAGAAGCTATGTCTTTGCAATCTCTGTTCAGGGTATCCAAGGACGGACATGTCTTGTGTGCTGCCATAGAGGCCTGTTCATTCATTTAAGTGGCAATGTCTGTATGTGCTATAGGTGAGTGTGGATAAGTCAGTAGGTAAATAAACTGATGTTGTGCCACTGTATAGAATATGGGAATAACCACTTGAGAGGTCCTGTCATACTCCAGTTTGGCTGTGGCTATTTTTATGGTATATTTATTTATCTCATATTTATTCCTCATTTGGTATGCTGTATGTACCTGCCTGGAGGTCTTAGACTTCTGTTTTCTTAACGTTATATAATTGTTTACCTCTATTTAGCAGTTACACAAGTTATAACAACAGCATTTCACACACATGACAAATCCTTATTCAGTGTTATACTGAGTTTTTTCTTTTCTTTTCCTTTTTTTCTTGTTCTCTTTCTCATTCTTTTATATTTTGGAAATTAGCTGAAACAAACACATTTTCAGGGTTATTAGTGCTGTACACTGGTCACCCTTGGTCCATTATGATTTAACTGTTTTGAAAGTAGGATGTTACAAGGCAGTTAACTCTGTATGTTAATATTTAAAATAGAGTAATGAATATGGTTGTTAGTTTATATGGCTTTTCCATTATGTAATTACCTACACCAGTAGTTTAAAATGATTGAATCTTCCAGCTCATTTATTTGTCTCATTGTTACTGCTTCTCTTACATGCTGGGATGTGGTCTTTTGTAGTTGTTTGTTGTTTCCGGGATCTTTAACTAGGAAAGCCATTTATTTTTATCCACATTATTTAACATTAAAAAAAGGGAAATATTTTTGTAATGTAACTTCAGTTGATGTTCAGTAACATCATTTTTAAAAATCATGAAAAAAACATTTTGCTATTAGATACTGGATTCCACTTTGTATGTGTTAGCTCATTTCAGTGTGATACCATAGGCAACAACTATCACAGCCCAGACTTAAGGAATAATACACAAATGCATGCTCACACATTTCACACAAATATACACATGTATATGCACACACAACCACACACACCCACACACACACAGAAAGAGGAAAAATGTATTATGTGTGGATGTACATATAATATCAACTATAATCAGAAACAATCAAATGTATATTTATATTGAGCATGTTCATAGACAAACATAAAGGCATACTTAACAGGATCTACATGCCTTTTTATATCATGTATTGTTGTCCACAGTTCTAGTCAATCTTCCAGGTCACATTTCATATGAACTGCTGTTATGTCTTTAAAAAACACTAATTTGATATGTTTTAACTTTATGCATGTTGCCTTTTTTTAAAAAGACAAGTAACTTTGGAAACAAAGGGAGGTAATATTTTGTTTTCAATTATCACAATATTATTGCACTGTTAATTCAATCACTAGTATTTTTAGAATGTATGATCTATAATCATCTTTTATTGTATTTGGTTGACTATTATTTTTTTCTTCTTCTTACAAACCTCATTCTAATTTTCAATTTAGCCATATGATAATGATGCCATAAAGTGAAACAAAGTATTCTCTTGTTATTTTGCACCATATTTTTAAATTTTGAAATGCAGTTAAAGATGATATATTTGTAAATAGCCATTATAATAGCCTACCTAAGAATAATACGGATTCCATGCAGTGCACACCTGTATACTAGAAATTAATAGTGTTGTGTACAGATTATCAAAATATACTACAGACCATCCTGTTTCTCCAGTTGTACATAAATGTATTAAGTCCTTATTAAAAACTTGTTGATTTTTATAGATGAAAATTGTATCATACCTCAAATCAAAATTGTTATTGTTAATGGGGGATCACAAACTTTGACGTTATTTTGCAGATTGTGATTTATGTCTGACAACTTAATTGGTATGGAGGAATAATTAATCTGGGTTTTATTTGTAAACCTAAATTATTTGAGAATATTTGCATTTCTCTATCCCTGGCTGGGTAAACGCTTGTAATATTGTGTATTGATAAGAATTTTTGATGTAATCATGAAAACTCATTTTTGTAACACTCATGTTAATGAATTTTACATCTGAAAAGATGAGACGTAAAAAGATGACTTTCATTATTAAAAATCAAGCAATAATGTTTACTGTTAACTTGTTGAATTTTTACTAGTTAATTTTGGTGGTAAGATTTACTATTCAGAATAAATACCACCATATGCTGTAGAAGGTGATCATCAGTGTTCATTAAATCTCCAATGTATGTACAGCTTAGTTACTTCAGTTCATGCTTTAAAGTAAATCCTTGTTAGGGACTGTGAAGAATAAAGATATTACATAATATGTGTTGCTTAGTTCTGCTCATCAGAAACTGAACCATATCTCAAGATCTTGGTGCTGTCTGTGAATTCACCTGATTAGGACACTGAAAATCAACTGTTATTCATATTTTCAGCCAAAAAAATACTTGATTGACAGCAAATATTTCTAGTAATTGAAATTTCTGCTTATAAGGAAAATGACCTCATTAATACAGGTTCATGCTGTATCAAAATATCAGATATAACCTCTAAAAAGTAGCTGTATTAATTTTTATTGGCTTCCATCATCTTTCATGAGCTTTTAGTGTAAGTTAGCAAACAGTGACTTCAGTGCTTTTTTCCAGTTTCCATTATACTTGTCTAAGCCACTGAGCCTGAGGTCTCATTTTTTTCTCAAAAATTTTATATAATTTTTAAGTATCTGCACTTATATTATTTTGCAAGTAGATACTATGGAGGTGGCATCGTCTATTATTAATATTTCTATAGTTTTCAAGATTTTTCCACCCAATTTCATATACCATTCTCAAAGCTGTGAAAAATTACACATAGAAAACAGTAATTAATCTTAGACAGAAACTTAAATGCTGATACTGTTAAAAAATCTTACACAAGCATAGACTTTAAAATATATAGTATTCTATGACCAAGTTATTGGGTAAGTAAGTAATAATGACAAGAAAATAAATGTGCTAGACATCAAAGGTCATATAGCACAAAGTTATTGGGTAATCTCCTGAAATATGGATTGTTTCTACAGATTATTTTCAGTTAGTAATATCACAGTAAACAAACTATTCAACTAATCTATTTTTTATGTACATATTCTAGGTTTCAGTGAGTATGGTTTGATGAAAAATAGATAATTTTACTTTTACGGTTACAATTTATGGGAAAAATATTTCAGTCTATATCAGAATCAAGATTATCCCTGTAATGGCTCATATATTACTGTACTTTTACACACAAAACTGCTTCTTACAAATGAAGTATTTATTTAATGTATTTTTTTCTGTGTTAATTTTCTTTGTGCCCTCAACTCCCTTATGCACAGGCCCAAAAGCTTCAGACTAAATTGTCACAAATTTAAAGAAAGTGGTTGCTCAAGGTCATCTGGGTTAATAAAATTTATCTACAGAAATGGTATTCTACAATAGATAAAAATTAGACACCAAATTTATCATATTTTCCCAAATGAGATATTCGGCCGGTTTGTTAAAATTGTGCAAGGCCTGACCCAATGAATTTTCATAAATACAGACATGCATATTTATCAGTCTAAATATACAAATGTATATCTATCAGCTATATATCTATTTGTATGTCTAGACTGATAAATCTGCATTTATTTTTTTTATCTATGCATGTCAGTATACAAATATTTTTTGGGTTGGGCCTCGCACAATTTTAACAAACCGGCTGATAGAAACTAGCATTCAGATCTACTTAATTGAAGGTACCTTTGCAATAAAATACAAATGATAAAAGCTGACACACTTAATGGGTCCAAGAATTATAGGTGGTTATTATTACTATAGTTATAAAAATGACATCAGTTACTTGTGACTGGTCTTGTGTATACCACAAAAAACTCAAACACTAGGTAAAAATATAAATGGAGCTGATAATATAAATAAATTTAATTCCTTTCTTTACATTATTATAGATAATTTAGAAAATACTTTTGGTAACATATTAACACATTCTAGTCTGCTTTACTTAAGGAAACAAACCAAGTAATGGCAACTATATTTTTATATAAAGTAACTTGAATTTCAGAGTTACAGTTTATTGCTCAACTAATTTCTGAAGAATGAAAAATATTATACACAAACTTTCTCAAAACTTCCATTTCTAGATGTAAAATATTCAATTATTTAGATTCATCTAGTGAAAATGATATGCATAGCTATTTCTAAGCATCAAACAAATTCTATTTTTAATATAATTATGCCACAAACCTCAGTTTAACTATTAAGTAATCACTAAAGTATTTCTGTACTGTACATAAAAGCTACAAAAAAGGACAAGGGCATTACTTGAAAACCAAATTTTATTATATCCCCAATTTATTCTAAACCAAAAAGGAATTGAAATGCAATGTATATTATTCAATATATTAAACAAGATTTTTATTTCTGTATAATCTATATATAAAACAAGAAATTGTTTGTGGAGTTTAACTATTAAGGCCTGTCACACTAGGCAGGGATGATCAGCAAGCACATGGGCTGGCACAAATAGAGATGGACAAACTAACTGGTAAACAAGTAGTTTTCTCGTTGTTCTCTCACCTGTGATGTCACCTTTACTATTGCCACCCCGTTGATGAACCCACTGATCTTACCTGCTTGTGTGGGCAGGCTTTTACAGAAAAAAAGAAGATTGCAGACAGTTTTCAATTTACACAAAATAATTTAAAGGCAGTAACAAAACACCAAAACAAATATGATTTACATTGGGTTATTAGTTGAACAGAAATCATGGCAAAATACCCTTAATTTCCTAGAGGGAATGGTGCAACTTTCAAATTTGAGTGCTACAATATATAAATATTTTTTTCTAGCTTGAGGTACAGACATAGTAAAAGCTCGTCAAAATTTGACACCGTACTTTCTGTATATACACATGTTTTATATAACCAGCAACTTCAAAAGCTCAACAAGAATTTGCATGAAATTTTCAAATACAACACCTAATCTAACACCAAACTAAATATTTGCTGTAAGATGAAATATACCAGTACTTTGATGTTGCATTTTGTGAGGACTAATGCTACCAGCCACAAATATAAATAGCTTCCATAAATCATCCAAAAATGCAGAGGCAGCAATACCTCTTGACCTTTATCAAGTTTCTGTAATCATAAGACATTAAATAATTATTAATGCTATTGGCATTTGAGATTAACTTTTTTCCGCATCAGAGTTGTATGCCTAAACTTTTGATATGGCTTTGTATGAAAATTAGTGAAAAAAGAAAACTTTCAGGTGGAGGCTCAACCTAAGTACTTTTTTTCATAATAGTGCTACATAATTCTGAGTTGCAGGGTGATTGCTTCTGGTGACCAGTTCCTTTCCATTTCTCCAAAAATATTCTTATGCATTTCATCAGGAGACATAATTTTAAAAGTTGAAACATTTCAGAAAATTACAAACATATTACCACTCAAAGGTATGCAAATGACCTTACATAGTCATGCCAGTAGGCACTTGAAGATACAAGAAAATAATGAAAAGTTCAATAAATAATTTTTGTTTTTCTTTAACAGGTTACAGCATATGGTGTTTGACAGTACATGTAATGATAACATACAAAAATATCACTGGTTCTTCAACTGAATAGCACTGAAAATCCACTATCCTCCTTAACCCTTTGAGGAGATGCGGTCTGCTATAGTAATCACTGTTTTTCCAATTCTGCTTTATAGAGAAAATGTATCTTACCTGTTGCATTTCTTTTCTATAGAGTTATACTCAAAATATAATCATATATATTTTTGGCTGCAATGAGAATTGTGTAAACCATTAAAGCAGTTATTTCAGAAATATCTAGTTCCTCCAGATTTGGAATCAGATGATAAGTCTGTTAATAAAGGTAATATTAACTTTTAATAATGCCATTGGAAAATCATATCTGAAGTCTATAAGTATTCTATTCGGTAGTGTGCAAATCTTCACAAGCGTCAGTCTTTTGTCTATATGTATATATAGGTAACTTTTCCCAACTAAATTTACCTTTAAAATCTTCCCACTTCGCTTGAAAAATCAATCTTAGGTAATTTGGCTGTGCTTCCAACAATTTGAGTATTAAATTGTGCTTTTTCAAAAAGATATTAAATATAGGGAAGCTGCCTTGTAATGAAACAACATGATACTTCACCTATTACAACTTTTCATAAATCTGATGGCAGTGAACTGTAATTAATGCTGTTTTCACTGTAACATTCTCTCTCTCTCTGACTTCTATATGAATGAAACTGAATTTCTCATATAGTTAGATCATTCACATAAATTGCAAAGTCTGAGATAATCATTTATATTAGTATTTTACCCTACCTCTACAACCAGTTAGTTGTAATAAATGTAAATATTTATAAAGCTACATAAATGCTAAACAAAATTTGCTCTCCATCAGATCAAAAGGAATAAAATTGTACACTATTTCTTGTCCTCAAAGGGTTAAGTGGAGCCTTAAAGTAACTCTGTTTTGGTTCTTAAGAGATTTTTTCTACAACCTGGGTTTCATTCCAATTCCATTTACTGTAAATGGAAAAAAATTATAATACTTACATAATATATTCATATAATGAAGATCAATTAATTCTCACAGAGTCAAGGACATCTTTGAAAAGTAACCATCGTAAATTTCCTCAATTACTCTTTGGGTATGTTGCAGAATTAATAAGAAAAATAGGGATTGGTAAGGCATGTTTACTGAACCACACACAAATTTAAAGTCAAAATTAAAGTTCAAGTACCTCAATAATCATATGTTCATTTATACAAGTATTTACAAAAGAAAGTAACAGAATTTTGAGCCATACACCAAAAAGCTAACATGCACATAATCTCATTATTACTTGCATTAGTATTGAAGGATATCACATTCAGAATATTTGAGATGTTAATGATTATAAAATGAATAATCAATTTTGAAAGGTTTAACAAAAATCTTACCCATACAGGCTAGGAGCAAAATGTTTTTCTTTGTTCAAAATAAGCTCAAAGCTAGGTAGCACTGTTTTTACATAGTTTATCAATTACTGTCTCTAAAATTTTAAATGCTCACATAGTGCCTGAACATCACATAGAGCATCTTTGTTGAAAGAATGTGCACCAAAACAACCTGTTTTAAAACAGTGTCCCTTTTCATCAAGCTGAATTCCAAAGAACACATCAAATTTAATTGCATATCAAACTTAAATTTTCCACACTATGCAAAGTTTTGTAATACATGAAAGTCTATAAGCTTCAGTTTAATGGTAACATCCTAGTGTTGAACAGTCACTGCTCATAAACATACAGACAAAACAATTATAATGATGAAAAAAAAAGCCTGAAGACTTAATGGATTACTAACAGTTATAAATTTTCAAAACATAACACCACAATGTAAAAAGTTCTAAAGTAAGAAAAAAAGGATACATAAATAACTATTGGTTCTCCAAATATCATGAATATAAAATATGGAATATTTTATATAATGAAACTTATCATTTCATTTTGGCAAGGAAATTCCCAAAGAGATCTTGTTTTACTTGATCTTAGCCTATTCAAATCCACCAACATTTATTCACTTTAAGAAATAAAGACTGATACAAACTTTCCAGTGTAAAAGAATTTCTGATCTGAAGATTTTACATATGTAACAGTCACTGTAAACAATTTTAAACTTGGAGCATACAACTACAGATATTTATATAGCTTTAGATTCAGAGACAGTAGTGTTATGGATACATATTTTCCATGTCTCCCTTTGTAAATTATTACAATGATGCTTTCCCTTCCTAAAGTACATACTAATGGTTAAATGTCCAATACACTTCACTTTAATAACTGCTTACATTCTAGAAAGTGGGTTGGTTAACAATCTACTGAACTGGTTGTGGCTGAGAAGTGGCAGGTGGGTTGCTAGGATTCCTTGGAATGACTCTGGTGGCAACGTGGCACTTACTGAAAGGACAGGGGAATTTGATATTCATTAATGTCTAATTTACATTAATGTCTGCCTGCAAGTGTGACATATTGGAATTATTTATGAAATGAAATAATTATGTTAAAAATGCAAATCAGAATTTCTTTCTATTTAACCTAATGCATTAAATCCGTCACAGCTAAAACTGGTAATTGCTCGAGTTTTAGAACTTTCAATGATAGCTTTAACTACACGTCCAACTGCTACATTAACAGCTTGGCTTACCTGTGATTGGGGGCATCCCAGGGAGATTAATTGGGGTAGTCACTGGCATTCCTGGGATTGATGGCATTGATGGTGCTAGTGGCCACAAGAAAAAAAAAGTCTAAATCTATAGTTCATAAAACCAAAATATAAATTACCCACTGTTGGGCTACTTTGTTGTGAATAAAAAGTGCATGTGATTACAGTCCACTGTAAAAGGCTATACATATGCAATTATAAACAGACAGAAGTGAACTAACAGTAAAAGTAATTATTGTGGCAAACAGACTGAAAAATCATGCCAAAATGTGCTAAAAAGCAGTTCTTGAAAATATTTAATGACCTAAATTGACACACATTACTGCTTTTACTTTCCTCATAAAAAATATATTCAAGATTCAATTTCATTTTTAAACAAGAATTTACTTATAGGGTACCTTGACATGCATAGTTCTTTTCAGGCAATCATATTATTTATCTACAAGTGAGTCCATTGACTTCAAAAAAGTTAAGACACACATCGATACTAACCTGCAAAAGTGGGAGGAACTGGTGGGTGACCATAGGTGGTGATGAGAAGTACTGATTCAGAGCAGGTGGTGGTGGTTGAGGCAGAGACATGGAGAGGTAATGCCCACACTAGGTGGTGCACCTTCAGACCCTCCTATGACTGGAGGAGCCATGACTGGGACAGTTGGGGCACCACCCATCATCAAGGGGCTTGGCTGTGGCATGGGTGAAGGCTGAAAGTTCATCGGTTGCATTGGTATCTCAGTGGAGACTTGCATTGGTGGCTGCATGGGCGTTTGGAGAGGAGATGCGATAGATGCTGGATTTGGGATGGGAGTTTCAACTGGTGCTTGGACTGGAGCATATGATGTAGTGGCAATAGGGGCCTGAGAATAAGGTGTAGGAGCTGGAACAACTGGAGAAGTGACACTTGCTGGCAGCTCAGCAGGGGGGGAATAGGAGTTGGAGTGAATGGTGAAGGAGGTGGTATACTGGGCACAGCAGCAGTAGCAGCTGGCATGGCAGCAGTTGTAGCAGCAGTTGCTGTGGCTGTAGCATACGCTGGATTAGCTTCAGGGGCTGCTGTGAAGGCAGTGGGTGGAGGAATTGTAGATGTTGCTGTCGTTGTGCTTTCTGATAAACTCATATCACTTATACTTGATACAACTGTATCTACACCGCTTCCAGTGGCCACCTAAAAAAATATAAAAGTAATATGTATTATAGAATCAAATGAGAGTAATAAAAGTGTTTCTCATCTAACTTATCTTATCAATTACTGATGATCTCATATAAACACTTATCAACATTATCAGAAGACAGTTTACGAATCAATTCCAAACTACTTGACTCACCAGTGCTCAAATTATTCAAATCTAAAATTATTCAATAAGAACCTTTCACTTTTTTATGCTTAAGAAAATTCTTACCTGTAACAATGGTTCTGATGATGAAGAAACAGACTCTGGTTGAGCGGGCTGTGGTGTTTGGGACACATTACGCTGGGTAGGAATGCGATGAAGATATCCGTAGCCAATCCCACATCCCAAGCTACAAGATAAAAAAGTAAATATATATGTGGGGAGAAAATCATTATAGGAATTTGTTGTTAAATCCCTTTGCCCCTGTATGTCAAAAACAGATGGAATGCTCATTGTAATTTTAGTTAATGCATTAATGGCTCCACAATGCTTTGTTACCAATGAGTGTTACCAAAGTGTCTATGTCTCATCTGTTTACCCTATTTACGATTCTTTATTTATACCTTTATTACCTTCATTGTTATTAGTATTTTGATAACATTATAACAAACATAATGTCAGTAATAATAATAACAGTATTTATATCAATAGCATTGGAGTGGAACTTCCACAAGTTCAAGGAATGAGGAAATCAGGTGCCCACTAACTGACTCCTTGGTGCCTGAGCACTTGTGGAGTCATCTCTGCAACAATATTCACAAAAAACTACAGAAGCAAATGAGTTCAAAAGATGAATAAAATGAAAAGCCTGCAACATATCCCACATTCAATCTACATATCATCCATCCCAACATTCTGACCATTATTAGATTTCCAACGTTCTCTGAAAGTTGACTTATGATTGGGAATAAAGAAGACAGATTCTCACCTTCCAGACCCTCCCACTGAGTATCGGGTGTGACGGTCACTTCCCGACAAGCATCTGTGTCAACATTGTACACATAGAGCTTGAGTGGTCGACCTTCATGGGCTTCAATGAGTGAGAAGAGATCCTCGCTCTCATGCAGAACTGAGTCAGCACCAATGATATAATCTGTGTAAGCCTGGAGGCCAGCAATATCAGCTGGAGAGTTTGGTTCAACTTCCTGTAAGATTGAAAAAGAGGTGCTATGTAACTTTTACAAATTAACTGGTATACAAACATACATTACCACAGGTTTCTATTTAAGCAAAACAAAGAGCTTTGTCAGTAACTTACAAGTATATGCCAAACATTCTCATTTGCTCCCTCAAAGGAACAAAATCGGATGGACACACCAAGTAGCCCCTGTCCACCCCAGAGGTTGGAAGGGGTAATAGACACTGTTCGTAAAGTTTGGGTCTTGCTGCTATAGACAGTCATCTTTAGCTCCTTCTCAATTGAGCTTTTTAAGAGTTCTTTCAGCGTATCATTGTCTTGATCCTGCAAATTAAGATTTTAAACAAATTAATTTCCCATCAAACAATCCCTATCCTCAAAACCAGGATTAGGTTAATTATGCATAGAGTAAGACATTTAAGAAGATGAAATTATTAGGCACAACCTGATATATCTAAATATTCTGGTTCCATCATCAGTATCAATCTCAGATCATGGCAAGTAATTAAACAACAATCTATAAGGTTGATGAATAATCTGTTCTTACCAATCTTGTGTTTCCAATAGCAACAATGAAATCAAAGAAAGCTTCTAATCCTGCTAGTTGGCCGGGAGAATTCTCTTGGACCTGGAGGAAAATAAAGATTTACAATAAACATGGTAAAAGGAATGAATCATCAATGATTCATTGATGAAAAAATCAATGATCATCAATGACAAATTGGCTTATACTTCTATGACCAACACCTAAAATGAATATGTGCTCGTAAAATAATGATTAGTACTTCCTTTACCCACTCACGATGGGATTTCCCTGCATCATACTGTGCCACGGGGAGGGCTTTGCACACAGACGGCCACTCAAAAAAATATAAGGAAATTATGATCACAAAACTTCCGGCAAGCGTAACTTTGTCAGATTCTTTAAATTTGGTTTTATTTGAAATTTATGGTATCCACTGGAAAATGCATTGCAAGATCAACTCATAAGCAGCTTTTTGAATTTCGGAAAAATAAGGGTGTAGGAAATTTCTATTGACAATGATGGTCTAAAATAATACCTGTCCAGGTATCCCAAAAAATCTAGAGGCAATGTTAAAATTGGCCAACAATGTGGTCTTTGTACAGAGTTGAAATGGCTATTGCACCTGGCCTTTAGTACTGTCTAAGATATTCATTTCTGATGTGCCTCTAAATCAGTCAATTCAAAAGAGCATTTTCATATCTTGGAAAAGTTACAAAGATGCAGTTTATTTCTGACAAAATAAGTGAATAAATAAATAAATATAAAAAAATTGCACCAATTTCAAAATTGGCTCATGACTCAACCTTGGTATAGAGTTGAAATAACAGAATATCATGTATATATTTCTAGGAAACTAGCAAGCTGTGGACAGCACTGCAGACCATTAAACTAATATATAATAGTAATTGGCAATAATAATAATAAAAATGGCAGTATCTCTTCAATTACTCCAGTCTGGGATAAAAAGCTCACAAATATTTAGCACACAGAATTTGGGGCAGTCCCAATCATGCATGACGTGGTTAACTGTCACCGGGCATTTGAAGACGATTCATGATAACATGATCAAACATCAACTGAGTAGCTACTCCAAGAGGGGGTAATCAAAGTAAGACCTTCCCCAGACAGGGAAGAACATACTATCATTCTGGGATAACTGCTCAAATACAAAGTTTCTTAACCCCTATGATCTGAGTGATGTGACTGTCTTGTCATGGATAAACTTAGATTGAGGGTCAGGTGATGTAAACATGCTGCTAAAATGGCCATGGGCTGGGTGACGCAAACTTGCCATCATGGGTGAAGGCCAGGGTGTAAGAAAAGACTCGCCACAAGTGCACAAACCTGTTAGTGTGTGATTAGGCTCATTTGGCATTTAGCATGGGACTTTAGCAGTATTCATATTAATAAACAAGTGTGGAATGTAATAATGTATGCAGGCTGTGAATGGAAGAGAGCAGGCTCTAAGAAGGATGCCATTATCATGCTTATATTCCTGGCCACTGTGACAGACAGCACTGGTTATATTACATAAAATTGAAAATTATGAAAAAATTGATATATGACAAATAACAAAATGTTACATATTTTTTTCCCCACTTGCACTGAGTTAAACTACTTAGAGAGATAATATGAAGTCTGTGCAAGGAAAATAATCTATTACCATCTGGATAAAGCAAATCAAAAGACAAATATGAACATTGGAAAATGGCTGAAGAGCTAAAATAGTTTACACAAAAACATTTTGCAAACTGGAGGCACAATCATGTCACCGCTCACTAGTATTTGCACATGCCCAGCCTACACACTGCACGCCCAGGAGAGTGGCCACTTACGAAATTCACTGCCCGTTTTTTCAGCCATGTGTTTGCTGTATGCTTCCAGATCCAACAAGTTAATTAATAGGCCAAGACACTGAAGAATGTGCTAAAAAGAATTACATACACAACTTAGTGTTCTATGCAAGTGGCTAAAAGGAAATCCAATTGCAACAAGCAATTGTGAAAGAATAAGGGCTGAATCAGATACTATCCCTCATCTAGCTTGATTCTTAGTAACTGAATAAAGATAAGCATGCATGAGTTCTCATTACGTCTCGTTCAAACTTAAGCCTGGTATGCATGCACTCTAAATGGCAATAGGCTAAGCCATATGCAATTCAATAAATTATAGAACTATAAACTTTTTGTTTTCTTCCTTCTCAATATCTTCATATTTTTCTCATCAAAATGCAGATAAGCACAAAAGTAACAGTAAAACAGACTGAATTTTCTGATCACAGCTTCAGATTTAAAGATTCGCACTGCCTATTGTTACGGCAGCCGTAAGCAGCACCAACTGCGCTCATACAACAGCAGTGCCTTTTGAGCATGTGCGTACTGTTTGGGTTCTGGTTTTACATTCTACAAAAATGGCGGGTGATGCGAATAACCTAACCTAATCTAATCTAATCTAACCAGTTATGTTAGGTTATGTTGGTTATGTTAGGTTAGGTTTGATTGGGTTGGTTAGGTTCTGTTAGGTTGGTTAGGTTAGATTATGTTATGTTGTTATGTTATGTTATGTTATGTTATGTTATGTTATGTTATGTTATGTTGTTATATTAGATTAGGTTGGTTAGGATATGTTAGGTTGGTTAATTTGGTTAGGTTAGGTTAATTTAGGTTGGAAATGGGAAAAGGCCTCATCAAATGTAAGTAATTGTCAAAGTGACCAGATTATGCGCTTACGCAGTGGACTGCCGTAACTCTAGAATATGGATAAGCGAATACGGATGCTGTAACACTATCCTGTGCCTTAAATATTTGTGACAAGTTTGAACTGACGAAAAGAACACAAACCATTCATTATTCATATAATCATATGATACAACATTAACCCAATAACAATGGGTGTCCCATATATGAGACACCTGAAAAAATAAACATTAATGGTTGTCCCGCCAGTGTGGCGCTGTATCGGGGCTCAAGCCCTGACGCAACAGCGGGCCATGGCTGAAAGGTGGACAGACTCCGGGGAAGCACCGCCTGCCAATTTTGTAGCCGCCCAGAATCTTTTATTTTTGGCTTCAAAAATACCGGCGAGAAAGGGTTAACCTACTGAAGCCAGAAATGGCATGTATATACATGCCATGTCCACTGTGATTTTCGTTTATTTATTGTTTATCAATAGATGCTCTAAGACTGTTTAGTCAACTATACGTCCTTTCTAGCTCACATGTTTACCTTCAATTTGTATTAGTCCTCTAATAATCTTATAATTGTCATGATACAAATATTACAAATGACAGTATGGGTCTTAGCATTGGGAAGAACTGTCCAAAAACCTAAAAGTAAGGGGAAACCAGATGAGGTCACGTAGGCCTACTAATTGACATTGGTGTCTGACCACTTTCAGAGCCATCTATGTGCAAGCAAAATTTACAAAACAGAACAACAGTTGATATTACATGCTCCATGCAGCAATGGGTTAAACTTGACCATAAGGATATGAAATGCAATATGACTGTCAATTTTTGGTTAAAATCCTTCCAATTCTGGTATACATATGAGAATTACACATATTGGAGCTGTGGAAGACTAATCAACCTCTCTCAAAGCAATTTTGATTTCATACTACAAGTCAACTCTGTTCACTGAACTCATATTTGAAAAAGGAGGCTATGTATTAATATTTGTATGTAATTGCGCGATTTTAATAATTCTAGATGCAAAATGATTGTCCAGTTCATATCTACTAACTGAAGCTAAGTCATGCATTATTTCCACCAAATACATTTTTTACTGAAAAATTAATGGCGATTTTTTTTGACAAAAAAGGTAACTGAAACATTGTCGTTTCAGATAGATTTACATAAATGCTACAGTTGGTACTCCTATTTGTTGACTAACTTTGGTCAGAAGGAAACTGCAGTACTTTTAACTATAAGGAAGCCATTACATAATTTTCGAATTCTATCATCTCGCTCGTTTTTTTTTCTAGCGAAAAAATTATGCAGTTTTTTAAAATCAAATTTCTTGTACTCAAGCATCACATATCCATGCACATTGTGTAAAAAAATTTTTGACCTTGCTAAAAAACTAAAGCGAGGAGGACTGGAATTTTGTGCCTGTACCGATGACTCTTTCCCTTAACTCAATTCTGAATGTCAGAACTGAATACCTGAATTTAGTCTATGATAGTGCCATTCAATAGATTTTTTACCAGACACAACCCTTGTAAATAAATTTCCCTATGAGAGCTCGTTCTTATGCAAAGCATCATAATTTCCTCATATATTACATAATGAAATTGACACTTCCCTCACTACTATCCCATATATATTTGGGGGAAAGGAAAATGAAAATCTGCAGCATAAACTTTCAATACAAAAGGCTTTATAGTAATTCATTACTCCAGTGCCACCCAGATGCCATGTGCATATATGCAATGTCCACTGTGAGTGTAGTTTCTTAAATGTCTTTACACAGAGATGGTTCCACAAATATTAACTTACTAGTGAGCTAATACTAGTACAATCTCACATGTTTACCCTTTCCTTGATTTTTGGAAATATTTTCTTGTATCTTATATTGCCATTTGTAATGTCAATTACATCATAATCATTATAATGTCTATAATATATTGATAGCATCAGCAATTTTTTTTTTTTTTCAAAACTCTAAGACTCGTGACATCAGGTATGTGAAGTATTCATACACAAAATTTTAAAAGAAATTAAAACATTATATATTAATATATTAATATATTAATGTGATGACAACAGGAAAAGCTAGAGAAAATAATAATCTGTTTATTTGACACACAGCCTTTTAACTTTCTGGTTCATTAGCCAACAAGGCCTCTGAGTGTGGGAAAAAGAGGGAAGTCAGCCTTTAATCTATTCATCTATTCACTTCATTAGCTAAGGAGCTTTAATTTTGTTTGATTAAGTGTTTAAATAGTGAATAACATAATTTCATTTGTTTAGCTAAAACATTTAGTTCTTGATTCTGAATTTTTCCTTTCCATACATGAGATTTCCTGCATAAATTGAAAATAAAGAAAAGAAGACACAGAAATGTTTGACTCAAGGACAGTGACCAAATTTTTCCATCTCAATTATTGTTCATAATGCACTATCAAGTCCTAAACTGACTGCAAAACTCATTACTGTGATATGTCAATTAGTGTGGTGGTACACATTATCAATGAAGATTTAGCAGTTGATGGAATAAGGAAGTTATGAATAATAAAAATATTCTTCAAAGACAATTCATTTTCAGATCACTGGAATTAGAATCACATAACATTCTCATTTCATATCCGTAATTTGCCTTGTCTCATTTTAGTGAGCCTTATCTATTCCTTACACAATATTGTAATAAGAAACATGGTTGAGATGGGTAGTCCAAATATATTTTCTCTGACATTGCAGGAATATACTGGCTGATTTGCTAATCAAAATGTATTTCTAAGATGATGGTTATCTTCTGTGTATACATGTAACCACTTTGTTAAATTTACAGTGGATAAAAATCCGGGTTATAGCAAAAAAAAGTGTATGGAATTACCTTGATGTAAACTAAGACACTTTACATTCATGGCATAAAGTGCACAAATTGAAAATAAAGGAGATACATGTGAGAGAAGAGAGAAGATTGACCCATCTTCTTCCAGTTCTTTGCCATGATTATATCCCGAATGTAAACAATACTATGACCACTTAACTCATTCATGGATCACTATGCACTTGTGAAGACAATTAGTTAGTAAATTTCAAAGTCTGATATAATGCATTCCCCTATTTCTACTAAACCTTTTTTTTCCCATGTTTTGATAGCTTTACTCTATTTTTACATAAACCTAACGTGCATCTGCACTTTCCACCGGGACTTTCAAGAGCTCGTGACCCCATTTTTTAACAAAACAGCGGTGAGGAATGCTTCATTTTCAGTGTTGCATCCATTCGGGGTCCTTTGTAAAACAATATAATGGCCATGCAGAAGAAATAGACCATAGTACCTATCACAGCTTGATATTTGAGCCAGTAAAGTGCCCTAAAAGCTGGAAAAGTGATTGGAAACCAAGCCATCCAGAAAATAGACAGAAACAAAGTAAAGTTTAGTATCTTGAGATATAAAGGTGTTTGGTTTATTATTTATGGTATGTATGTTGCTCAATCTTGCCGTAAATACCGAAGTGAAGAGAATGATTCCCATGGGTGTTGGGGGGGCAGAGCCTTCCATCAACCCTCCCACTGGACAGTGCCTGAAGGGCACGCCTAGTCATGGCAATTTAGATTGTTAAATAAAGTTTGTGACATGGAATCAGGTTGTTTTATTGGTCAGGACATATAGAATGGTGTGAATTCCCATAGATTTACCAAATGGCGGATTGGATTCCCATAGTTTTTTTAAAGTTGGCATGTTGGTCTGTAAACATTCAAAGATATCTGACACATCCATAGAGTTTTATTAGCCAATTTTGAGCATTTAAGGTGCTGGTTTTAGGCATTTCTGTTATCAATTTCAGCTTGTTTTACCGCATAATTCCCTGATATACTTCAAGCCCTCCTCTGATATAAAGACTTAAAACATCATGATTGACGGCTGTGATTGCTTCAGAAATGATCATCAGATTTGTTCTCATCACACGAGAATAAATCTGATGTATATATTGTCTGGGAAGTCCGATTGTCATAAATAGTAATATAACCAATGCTTTACCATTCATTCTTCTTGTATTATTTATCTTTAAAACAATTTCACAGAAAGACAGCCATAATGACATTTGCTTGCCTAATAACTCTCTTTTCTAAATTTCCCTATGAATACAATCACCGAAGCAAAATCAAACTGGTATATTTTCCTTCCTTGGAACCCTAATCACAAACTCTGCAATTTCCTCTTCAGACGTCCATATGACAGATGAAGTCTTGCCAAACTCTGCCCCTTTAACCATAACTAAAATCGCAAGCTTGTTAAAACCCTTTTACCCTCATCCTAATGATACTAAGCAACGACTAACAACACCCGAGCAACAGACAGAATAGAGGTTAATAAACAGATCCTAATCTTCTCCGGCATAAAGCGGACGTTCTTGCTTTTCTTGCATTCTATCCTCCTTTATCTCACCCTCAGCACATGGTATCCTTCCATGCCACCGCCAGGGATCTCCACGCTGTGTGATCCTCCCATGGTGAATATATCCTCCTCAGAGAGACGATATGTCACCCGAGCCACGAATTTTTTTGACAAGCGACCCCGACCTCAGCCCAAACAGACGTGGCACCGAGGATTGTGGGAAACAGCTGATGCGGGGGAGGCGATTTCACGGAGGATTGTGTGTATTTTAATAGTTCTGGGGGACTTATTGAATAATAAACAGGCCTCTATTGAGAAAATTAAAAATATAGAACCAGTGATGGTATTTTTGGGTAAAAGAAATTGGAAATAATACGTTTTTTTAACTTTTTGTTCCTCCGTTTTACGTTCTGTATGACGACGTACGGGTGCCGTAGGGCTGTCGACGTATTTCTTGTTTGCGTCATGTAGAGTACACTGACACATATTTGTTATGGTTTTCCTATAAGTCCAAATGATTAACTGAGAAATTTATAATCTTGCATGTCTTATTCTTTTCCTCAGTGTTTTCCCGGTGATATAACATCTCCCCAACTGTGTGTCGTTTGAACACCAATTGCAAAATAAAAACTAATCAAGTACTTAACACAAAGTGTGCGTATGTGTGAGTGGGTGGGGGTGGGGGGCGTGCGTATGTGTGCGCAAGTGAGTTCGCGTGTCTGATATTAAACACTGGCTGTATTATCCAGCAAGAACGTACTGTCTCCCTCCTTAGTAAGGCTCGGTGAGTCGATATATATATATATTATATATATATATATATATATTATATATATATATATATATGTGTGTGTGTGTGTGTGTGTGTGTGTGTGTGTGTGTGTGTGTGTGTGTGTGTGTGTGTGTGTGTGTGTGGGTGGGTGTGTGTGTGTGTGTGTGTGTTGTGTGTGTGTGTGTGTGTGTGTGTGTGTGTGTGTGTGTGTGTGTGTGTGTGTGTTGTGTGTGTTGTGTGTGTGTGTGTGTGTGTGTGTTGTGAGACATTTAAGTCGCCAGGAAAAACAGCTATGCTAAAGCTGGCAATAAGTGTCTGAAATATATGGATCTCATTTCCTGTAATGTTCATGCTTGTATTTGTTCACACATTTAAGAGAATGTGAATATCCGTACTTCTTGTGTTATATTTACAACGTCAATTATCATAAGGATACTACCATTACAGAATTGTATCCCTGGGCAGTATCGATTGACTTCCGTGGTTGATATGAAGAAAAAATAAATTTAAAGGCAATGCGCTCAAAGTAACCCTTACTTCGTCCAGAATGGTAGATTCATATTTCTCAATAAATGCTACAAGAACTCTCTCTCGACAATATCACAATGTCTATGCATAGTTCTTTGTTAAATTAAATACAAAATGAAATTGACTACCAATGGCAGTTTTTACATAATTTGCATGTCATACATTTTGCAGCCATTACGACTAACAATCTATACACCCGGTAATGGTGGATTTGCGTATGACATTATCCAATTCCTCGCAAAATTAAACTGAAAGGGAAGAAATCACCCTTTTGATCTTGCAACTTCACCTGTGCTACAGACATTTCCCCATTACGACTTGAACGGTCCGACGAACACTGACCACTTTCTCTGACATTCTGTCTCGCTAAAATCTGTGAAAGAATTATCGCCCACTCCACCAGATCAAAGAACCAGGTCCATCCATCTACCTTTGGCTTCCAAAAAGGAAACGAACACGTGTCTAACAGTATTTACACGAAAGTAAGTCTTCATAGTTTTCATGGGAACTTTCGACAGAACCTCCCCCAACTGCAATTCTCCATGAATTAACTCTTAGGAATTAAGTACAAACCTTTGCTAAGTATAAAGGTCTTTAAGGAGAGCAAAAGTATGGTACCAAGGCACCTGCAGTGCTCATGGTGAATTAAGGCGCGGTTCTCCTGGTCTTGTGTAGCGCAGGTCTGGCCGAAAGCGCGGCTCTCTGGGCCGAATCGCATCACCATGGGGCGAAATCTGGGTGGTGAGGGGAGCCAACGATAACCCGAACGAGAGCGTCTTTTTCCTCGGGTATCCGGGCTTTCCAGGGTGCAATTTCATGTTGTCAGTAATTCGCTTAAAGAAATTATCAATATTAGAGAATTTACCTAAAGCATCTAGAGTTAATAATCACAAAATTTGTTTTTAAAACGTGTAGATGGAATTCTCTATCTCCCTCATGGCATCCCCACTTGCGCTCTACGATGCCTCCACTGATTCTCATGGATCAACAAGGACTGATGTACAAATGCCTAACACTGATCATAAAGAAAGTGTGCGAATATCAAACAATACAAGCACAAGTGATGCCGAGTCAGTAACTATGTTACATCCCAGTAAAACGGTGGAGTATAGCAGCGACACCTAAGTATTCGTTACAGCCAGGGTATACCTGGCCCAGAATACATGGCAACTAAAAAATATACTTCACCGAATTTCTAGACTACCAGAGAAGGGTAGTCTAGATGTGAGAAGCTGAAAAAGTGGACATGGTACCATCTGGCATCACGGAGAGACTTGCGATATATGGACCAAACCTAGAAAGTCTATAACGGACTGTCTCAGAGAAAGAAGGTCAAACTGGGTCAGATATGCATAGCATATTAAACACTATGCAATATGTATAGGATTCAGGTTTGGAGGTAAAGGCAGTTTTGCATTGCCAGTGCAAAATATGCAATCAGCCCAAGTCGCATAATCTAGCCCATTATTTAGTTGAACGGAAGCTGCATCCTGTCGCTCAGACCCTGTCTAGAAAATGGCACATTCTTATATTATTTTTTACTGACGCTACTTATGTCTTTGATATGATTAGTCATATATTTATTTTCATTATTTGACCTATCAGCTGATATGTCAATACTATAAGCACAATGTCTCAGCACTTCAGGCATATAGAATTGATGATACACTGATAGCCTTCAATAGAGATAGAAGCAGTCAGTTTGGATAGATGCTATGGTATTTTACCCCAACTTTTTGCTGGGTATGTACATTGTATTGTAAATAAATCATAACCACATCCTGGAGAGACCGGCCCGTTGATAAATTTTATCTCATCCGTACAGACAAGCGCCGAGGGTTGGTATACTATACGTAAAACAACCCTCACGTAACGTACAATACCGGATCGACAAAATACTATTCAGTGAGAAAGTATGGCTTTATTCACACACCTGTATGGCGAACCGGAACGTGGCCAGCGCGGACCGTTACGAACAGTTGGCGGGAGTATTCTAATGGACCGGGCAGTTGCGGATCTGTTTTGATACATATTTGAGAGTGCGACCATGGTTTCGCCACCTACCGGCACCAGCGTAGCCCTTGCCGTAAAGCGCGGGTCACCTAGCCTTTTTTACGTCTAGAACCTGACTTGTGTACGAGCAAGGTCTATATAAGTACAGGTCTCGTCACTAAGCGACTCAAATTCGTCCGTTTCGCGCATGATGTTACTTGGCGTAAAAGCCTGGGGGTTCGACGCTAATTGTGGTCATTTTTGGATGTGTTATAGAGCCGTAAAGATCTCCCTCTCTCCATTTTCGCTCGCTTGACTGACTGGTGCGTGCAAAGCTTCAATGCCCAGTAGTTGTTCAGAGGTTGGTTGCCAGACTTAGTGCTTCAACTGCGAAAAGCACCGCCATAACAGACCTCACCTCTCGCCAAAATAACTGCTCATAGTATTTCTCGTTTGAGCAACATTGAACACAAAGACATTCTGTTTCACCGTAGTTTCGTGTTTCATGTCGTTTTTATTTTTTTACTGATTCAAAATAATTAATGCTAGTCTGTTGGGCCGTCGATGCGAGAGTAGATAAAATCAGCCATTCCTGTTGAATCAAATTTGAACATGTGTATACATACACACAACATGTGTGTATCATCAATGTGGATCTAACGCCGACGGGGGCGCATAGCCGCTTCCACCCCTTTGCTTGTACCTAACAGGGTCCCTCATGGCAAGCTGCCAGGCAGGAACTCGGCCCATCTCAAGCTTCTCACGACAGGTTTGATCAATCTGCCCAAGCCACGACTTCCTAGGTCATCCTACAGGCCTCCTCCACCCAGGGCTTTCTCGAACAGAGACAACCTGGTGACCAGGATCATCCTGAGGGAAACAAGCCAGGTACCTGTATAGCCAGAGTTGGCGATTACGGATTGTGCAGGTAATAGGTCCTATGCCAGTCTCACTGTGCAACCGTTGGTTTGACACGTGGTGTCAATCCAGCGCAAGGACTGATTGCAAAAGGCATCAGACGTGACTCCAAGGTGGAGGATAATGTCCAGGATTCACTACCAAATAGCAAAACTGTCATCACAGCCTTGAAGACGTGTAGCTTGTTCCTTCTGCACAGGTACCGGCACCTCCAAATACTCTTGTTGAGAGAGTTCATGACCCCTGCTGCCAGGCCAATCCATCTGCTGACTTCCTGGTCTGACAGCCCAGGGTTATGAACTACACTACCAAGGTATGTAAAGCTCTCTGTGACCAGTTTCCTTGCCACAAGCACTTACCGACTGAACAGTTTCTCCTAGCAAGTCCCCAAAGTCCTGGACCTCTAGACCCAAGGGCTTCGCTTCATTACTAAATGCACCAAGAGCCAGCACTAAGGATTCCAAAGACAAAGAATAGCAACATCATCAGCAAAGTCAAGGTCGGTAACCTTGATATTGCCCAGAGTTTCTCCACAATGACTTTGAACAGTAGCTCTGCCCAGTGTTCAGTCCATGCGTGTTGAAAAGTGTTGGTGCAAGGACACAGCCTTGCCTCACTCCTGAACAGGAAAGAAGCATGACAGGTCCCCACCACACTTTACAGCACTTTCAGTACCAGTACACAGACTTGCTATTAGTCCAATAATCCTTGTTGGAATTCCTCTCAGTCTCAGGACCTCCCAGAGTGATTCCTGATGCACCATATTGAACGCCTTCTTGGAGTCGATGTAGGCTGCAAGCAGCCCACACCCAATCTCTCGGTGGTTGCTGCTGTCCCATCGGTCCCCCTTCCCCTTCCAGAGAGGGATGACCACACCCCGCCAACAGGTCAGGTGGAACGGTACCGGACTGCCAGATGGCAGCCAGGACAGCATGCAGCCCATGTGCCATAGGTTCACCACCAGCCTTTAACAGTCCAGCTGGGATACCGCATATACCCGCTGATTTACCACTCTCCAGCTTGGAGATCACCTAACTTCGGTTAGGAAGGGAGCATCCTCACTGATGGGTGGGTCCGGCAACGGAATCTCGGCACTACCCGCATGTTAGTTAACTGTTGATGGGTCAACCTGGTACAACTGCTCAATGCTCCCGCACCGCAGCAGGATCTGAGACGATCTGGCCACTTACTAAGCGAACTGCTGTCACCTGTGAAGAGGGCTTGGAGTTCAGCTTCCTCAGGACTTGGTATGCAGGATGAAGGTCATTTACTATAAAATGGCCTTCTACCTCCTCTGCAAGACTTCTAATAAACTGTTCCTTGTCCCTTCTTAACAGTGACTGAGTTCTGCACACCTGTCAGACGAGCCACAAGACAAGCATCTGTGGCATCCAGTGTCTCCTACAAGATAAAATTTCATCTTGCTCTCGGGCGTTCACCAATCGTTTCTTGAGCTGCATCAAGCATTTCGCGCTTGGTGTCCCACAAAAGTATAGGGTCCGTCAGATTGCCGAGCGCTGCGAAACGACCAGAGAGCCTCAGCAAACCCCCTGGCACACTCCCCCTTCCTCAGCCTGTCCAAGTGAATCAACCTGGGGTGATCAATGGACCACCAGGGCATTTTGAAATGGACCCAGAAGGTAGCTACAACCAATCTATGGTCAGTACCACAGAACTCAGCACTCCTATACACCCTGCAATTTTGGAGGATCCTCCAACGAGTGCTAACGGGTATGTGGTCGATCTCCTTGGCTGCATTACCCACATGGCTGTACCACATCCAGCAACGTGGGTCTGGGCGCTGGTACAGGAACCAGAAATCCTCAATTTCTGGGACCTAGCAAATTATTCTCGCTGCCGGCATCAGCCCCCATGGGGACCGACAGACATCTCATAGCCAGCTCGATCACAGCCAGATACTGTATTGAAGTCACCCAGAACAACATGAATATCTCACCAGGGACACCTGTCTGACACAGATGCTAGTTTGGTGTAGAACATCTCTTTCACGTCAAGTTTACAAACATTGATAGGAGCGTACACAGTAATAAGAGACGTGAAGCCAAATTCTACTCGACCTCTACTACCGAGGGCTGGAATCTGCTCGAGATGGCCATGGCTACTCCCTGGAGATGGTGACCGTCGCTGCGGCCTGACAAGTAGTAGGTGTAGCCATCTACACTGATTGTGCCACTGCCACCGGCAGGGGAAGCTTATGCAGAGCTTCTCCCTTTTTCACACTAGGCTAGCCAGCGGTGTCGGCTGCAAGCGGAAAGGCATGCAAAGCACTTGACATTAACTAGACTACCACTCCACTGTTTCACACCACCTTGCGTGTGAAGGACCCACTCACATTGTGGGTGGTACTGTGTATAATATATATATATATATATATTATATATATATATATATATATATATATATATATATATATATATATATAAATGTGTATGTGTGTTGTATTTCAGAGTATATTGATTATATCTATACATTTATATACTTCACACACATATACACACGTGTTTATGCATACATACATAAATACATATCATATATTTCCCCGTGGATAGGGGTACGTGAAAATACTACCAATGTATGCCACTGCATGTTGTAAAAGGTTACTAGAAGAACCCCTGCCAACCCGCACTGGGTCAGCGTCGTAGGGTATGGTCCACACTCTCTCTGTCATGATACACGTCTCAAACAACATTAAGGCCATTGCTGTTGAATCAGCATATTCAAATAAAGGCTCAACAGTACCATTTGACACACTAGAGATCGAGGATAGCTGAAAGCCCGTTGGAGAGATGACCTCGACAAGTTTCTAAAGCATTAATACTGGAAGGCTGATGACTGAACGACATGGAAATCTGGGAAGGCCTAGGTCCAATACCGGATTTTAAAAGGCTTTAAGGATAAAATAGAATATGCATATTCACACACACACATGTATATATACACATATACATACATATATTTTCCGATCAATCAATTCTTTGAGACACCTTTGAAAGATATATTTCATTAAAAAAAAAAAAATCCATAGGCAAATAGCTAACTTTTCCTTCGCTTTTATTGCTTCCCTAAAGGCGCGGTTCAACTGGCCTTATCTTCGTTTAGGACCCGAGGTTCAACTGCGAAAAGCATCACCGTAATAGACTGCACATACCTTTCGCTTGAATAACATCACGCATAGTACTTTTCGTTTGAGCAACACACACACACACACACACACACACACACACACACACACACACACACACACACACACACACACACACACACACACACACACATTATATATATATATATATATATATATATATATATATATATATATATATATATTATATATATATATTACCTTTTTTTTAAAGAGAGAAGCACGGAAACGGACACTGATTAAAAATGATTAACGTTTGGCTGAAGGGGAACCTTTCATAAAAATAAGAAAAAAAAAAATATCGGTTGGGGATAACTCATTGATTCTTTTTGCATAACATAGAGTATAGAATTGCGCTTCGTCTCATATATAATTTTTACCTCGCATACGCATAGGCGGGGGGGGGACGCCCCCAAAAGTCGAAAAATCGCTTTTTTTGGTTTGTTTTTCAGCATTAGTTTTTATTTATTTATTTATTTTTGTCAAAATTCAATATCGACTATTTATATGGCCTCAGGGCTCCGAGGCTCTAGCAAAAGCAACAAACTGCATTTGAATCGCACGAAAATTACGAGCGTATTGATGTACCGAAGGTAATGCAAACAAAGAGCGGGGATACGGCGTAATATATCTTAACAGCTTTCCAAAGTTCGTTATCTTAGTGTACTTTGCGATGCTATGATTACCAAGTCAATCGGAATTATCATTTTCAATAGGGACGCTTTCTATACAGGTAAGTAATTTATTTTTGTTGGTTGGATATAAAAGTATATATTTTTGTCTGAAAAGTTTAATAAATGCATTGAACCATAGAAATAACTAGTCTAAATAAAGATAAAAAACTGTTTTTTACTTCTATTTGGAAGAAATGGAGAATTGTGGATGGCAACATTAGTACAAAATCATTCTCATTATAGTCCTAGCACGAATACAGCATGGTGATTCAATCTTGAAATTTTTAAAAAACATGAATTTAGTACATGAAATTCGAGAACTTACTCATGATTTTCGAGGAGGATCATATGTACATAAACGCACGCACACAGTTTAAAAACATGAATCATCCTCATTTAATAGGCCTAATAGACTTTTATATCACAATAATAAAATATATTAGTTATCCTTCTGAAACCGTTTTCTTCGATGATTGTCAATACTAACAGATTGCAATGGGAAACAAATGTAAGGTTGATTAGCCATTTACACCCATTATATTTACTAAGAAGTCCATAAGATCATGTAGACGCCTAGGTGTGGTTGGATATTTGTAAATTTATGGTACCTGAGATCTGCGGTAATGTCTAAACGTAATATTTGTTATCGGGAACACATGAAGCAGATGCGATAACTTTTTCAACTTTAGACGAAGACTGCGCAAATAGTTTTTTTCAGAACGGGTATTACTGAGTACTATCATCTTCAATATGAAATAATCAGTATCTCACTTATACATCCGAAGTTCAAAAATCCGACTTTCAGGTAACCTTCGTATTGAATTGCCCTTTATAACGGTAACGACCAAGTTAAAATTAAATCAAATTTACTGATGCAGTGATGTACCAACCGTTAAGCGAAGTCTAACAGAAATATTTCAATCCTTACTTATACGGATATTTTCAAACATTAGTGCTTCGTACTCGGTATATGTACATATCAATTCGTAAGCTACAACATATTACCAGAGAGTCTCGATAGAAGCACATTTCGTGTGTAAAAGAACACAAAACTTACATTTATTAAAAGATCTATTTCACAAAATATTTCGTCATAAATCACTGATATTTTTTGAGATATTGGTATAAAAGTGTTCCTTGAACATTCACGAACTCATATCTATGCGCAATGTCATAATCAAATGCCATATGCACGACTGGAAGAAGCAAAAGTCCACATAGGTGTACCTGGGCGCTCATTAGCGACGTACTTCCCCAAGTGTTAGTGGGTCTCGCGTCGACTCCAAGAGAACTACCCACAGCAGGCTCTTAATACACGTTTTGTAGTTCCCTCATCCATGTACCTATACTATACGCTAGCTAACTCAGTTTGACACCTTGTCCCCCCTACCCATATGGGACGGTTCCCTGGAGGGCCGTCAACGCTAGTGTAGATCATGTTTCAAATGAGCCATTTTCTGTTGACTTATTTTTGGTAATAAAAAAAAAAAAACGAACTTTGTGATGATTAACTCTTAAATGTTTTATATAAAATCTCTACTATAACTTTTGTTGACTTTATAGATACTGATGATTTTTTAAAGTGTTACAGGTAATAGTTCTTAATTGCACCCTGGAAACACCAGAGATACCCAAGAAAAAAGACACTCGTTCGTGCTAATGCTGGTTCCTCTCAGGCCCACAGATTTCGCACCAAAGTGACTGATTTGGCCCAGATAGCCGTGCTTACGGCTAGGCCTACACGTATATGGGACCAGTCAAGTGGAGGTTCAACTGTTCAATTTGGCTGCTTGCCAAGGGCCTCCCCCACCCTGACTACGAAGAACCCCCACCGTGGGCAAACACCTTAATTGAGTCCTCAGTCCTGAACTTGTCGAGAAAAGATCAATACTCTATGCCTTGCCTAAGTACAAGTACAATGGCCATAGTAGAACCTACTATGCGGACGGATCCGTGGATCCCATACACCACAGTGTAGGCGCCGGAACATCCATTAGGGGCATTGACAAGGCCTCATCGCTCCAAGCTGAAATAGTTATCATGGAAGCCCTGACCCATGTGTCCTTAAGGAATGGACACGTGATCATACACACAGACTCTAGATCAGCCACTAACAGTCTACAGCATAGCATGCCCCAAGACAACACCTACCTGCTGACCACGGTCCTTACCATAACCAGAGGATCTTTAATCAGGGTAGAATAATAATCATTAACTGGGTCCCAAGCCGCATAGGCATCCAAGGGAATGAGCTTGCTGACAGACTAGTCGGAAAGGGCAGGGGCATGCCCCAAATTCTATGATCGTCAACCCAAGCCAAAGAAGACTGAGCCAAAGTTCCGAAGCTACAGCGCTTGCAGTTCTCCGGCAGACGCACAGAGAAAATACCACAGACTCGCTCTCAGCCAAGTGGTACTCAGATGCCACAGGCTATGAGCCACTGGCCCTGACTCCAAATATAAAAAGAGGTACCGAAGTCATACTGCACAGGTTATGACTAGGTTAACCATGCGCTTGGCAAATTCTTGATGACGTAGTTGTCAGGCAATATATGCACTGCGGCGAGCCGAATGCCACCCTGTTACATTCCTTACAGAATTGCGAACACACGCAATTTCTGAGACAGGGACCCCAAACCACAGCCGTCGGGCTGGCAAAAGTGTATGCCAAACGCTTACCCCGTGGCAGCTGCATTGCAAGCTTTGAACTTAAAAACACGAGTCAACTAGAAATAGCTGACACAGGCCTGGCCACTCCAAACAAAAGGCCCTGCCGAAGCTAATCTTCACAAATCTAACTGAACTGAACTGGTTCAACTGGCCTTATCTTCGTCTAGTGCCTTGCCACACGTAGTGTTTCAACTGCGAAAAGAACCGTCGTAAAAGACTGCGCATGCCTCTCGTTTGAACAGCACTCCACATAGTACTTCTCGTTTGAACAACATGGAGTGCAAGGACTTATTCCATTTCACGGTTTCATGGCGAATATATATATATATATATATTATATATATATATATATATATATATATATATTTAAGAAAGAAGCATGGAAACCGATTTACTGATTTAAAATGATTAATGCTTGCCTGATGGGCTGTCGACGCGAGTGTAGATCCTGTTTCAAATTAGCCATTTGTTGACTTATTCTTGGTAATAAAACGAATTTTGTTATAATTCTAAATATTTCATATAAAATCCCCAATATAACTTTTGTTCACTTTACAGATATTGATCATTTCTTTAAGTGAATTACAGATAATGGCTTTTAATTGCACCCTGTCAAGACCAAAGGTACCCGAGGAAAGGCGCTCTTGTTCGTGTTATCGCTGGATCCCCTCAGCCAAGGTCTATATAAGTACTTATATAGACCTTGCCCTCAGCCCCCAGATTTCGCACCGATTCGTGACCGATTCGGCCCAGATAGCCGCTCTTACGGCCAGACCTGGGCGTACACAAGACTAACTGAATGGCGTTTTTTATGATTGTGCCTTCAAGTAGGTATAGCAACACGTGAAAACTGATGGAATTTTAATTCATTATTCAGTCTTTATCTTCTGTCTATCTTTTCTTTAATAATCTGTGTACCCAAAGTCCTTTATTTTATTTTCTTCCCATTCCCTTTTTCGGGAAATGGTCTTACTGCCAAGTCATTTAACCTTTTTTTTCGCGCGCGCGCGCGCGTGTGTGCGACATGAGCCGTGTGCGTTTGCGCGTATCTGCGTGTGTTCCGGGTGTGTGTGCATCCGTGCGTATGCTTGTGTTTATACCTCCGTGCTCACGTTCTTCAAAGAGACTATTGTTGTTATCACAAACTAGCCTCATCCATGTATATCTAGCTCGGATGCAGCAACGATAGGAATTTCACATTTCATATATTTCTCACACTACCTGCTATCTTATCCTCAACATCAAAGAAACGTGTTACCGATATCTTTGAAGTTAAAACGAAAAATCTTGATTTTTTAACAGTATATTATTAATATAGTGTTTATCCGATCATTAAAAGCTCTATCATATTACTTGATTGATTTTAGTGTTATGAAGCCCACGGGAGAAATTATAAACGTGTAGACTGGAAAAGGATTGTTAAAAGTAAAGAGAAATGCCTTTTCTTTCTTATCTCTCTTTATCAGTATCTTTTTTCTCTGTTCCCTCCTCTGTATTTCCCTTCCTTCCTACCTCCACTCTCAAATTCTCACTCTTTCTGTCTCCTCTCCATTTTCATTATTTTCCTACTTCTTTCTCCATATTCCGTTCCCTCCCCTTCTGCTATTGATTGTCATACTGTACAATTAAAAGCAACCTTACTTGTTTTATTCCTCAATTATCTACCAATATAGGGCTGAACATGAAATGTCTCCTCTCTCTCATCAGCCTTAACCTTTCATATCTTTCTTTTAACACCGTGTGAGAATTTCTATCTCTGGTAAATACTTGGTACTGATATCCAAGTGTATATATGTCATGTTGCCATATTATTATTGTTTATATCATATGCATTCATTAATCACGGTATGTTTGGTACACCCATCTGGTGTCCGATTCTATGGTTTGAATCTACGGTGAATTATTTACACATGATAATTTATACTATGGCTTAGATAACCTTGACGCTTGTTTATACCATCAAATGTGCATAAATGAATGATAGGGAAGTAATGAATTAACCGGAATAAAGGACGAAAGTATCGAAAACAATATATTGTACCTCAAAATAGCTACAGCGTATAAAACTCTTCCATGTCTATGGTAATCTTATCACCAACTAGATTAATTTGATATGAGTAAAGAGAAAGATGAACCAAATAAGAAATATGTAGCCCACAAACTCTTACAGACAGCGAAAAACAAACGAAAAAGCAATTAAAGCCGTAAATACGAGGATGCGAACAGAGTAGAGATGAAGATGGCGGACCAGAGTCAAAGTGTCGTGTTAAGGAGAAATAGGCCTGGAACTAAGGCTCAGGTGAGGATTTTAGGCCTATATTCATATGTAGGAGGTTGGCGTGTGAATGGAGAAGGAAGAATTGAAAGAGAGTTAATTAGAAAAATGATTAAACACGTAGATATTGTTGGTTTGTTCGTGCGTTTGTTTAGTTTTTATTATTGTTTTTACGGTATACTTGTGATTTACTATTATTTGACCATTCAAATAGGTTAGGATGAAATGATTGATACTGTCGTGATGTTGTTTTACAAAACTAGAGCTTAATTTTGCCAAATTTTGGTGTACGACTGAAAGAAGCCGCCTTTATTTTTGGAATTCCTTCTATATCGCCTTAGATTGAAGTCATTGAAGGCATATGCGTTAAAATCAGACTTATTTTTACAATTTTTTTATGATAATTGTTACAATAGGTCAGTGAAAATAAATTTCAATGTAACATGATGTGAACCAGTGACGGAAATACCTATATTACTAGACCTGAAGATACCCACACGGGTGCTAAAAAAAAACCTTTTTATCCAAGGGAAACAAATCACCATGCATATTATGGTTAGAAGGAGGTCAGATTGTTTATTTAATTCTAGAAATATTTTAGGGAAGGTCTGCAAGCTGTCTCTTGTTAATGTAATGCTAATGACGGTTTGCTAGCTTTTGCTGGAGTGCTGACAGAGGAAAGGCCTGTAATTGGTATCGGTAATTTCTTAGTGTCACAGCCATCTAACTTTGCAATTGTTATTCCATGTTTCACTTTGTAATACGCATTGATCTTTGTTGTTTTTCATTACAAATGTTATAAATGAAAGTACTGTTTACAGTGACCACACCCCTCTGAACTTAAGTCTCTATTACTCCAGCCACTTTCGGAATCCACAAAGGGCACTATATTAACTAAAAACTCTCCTAACCCCACCTAATTGCAGTGGACTTGTTCTCTGCATGGCATGTCGCAACATATTAACTTTATTTCTAAGGTTTTTGCCTGTACAGATTATTTCATGTATCAGTAAGTGTAGTTTTCCCCTTTCATTATGATACGTGTCATTACATTTTTATGTAAATGTATACCAATGCATTATGTGTTTCACAACCTTATTATTATAATTTTTTGGAGGAAACATTGTAGATGTAAAGTGACTAAATCCTAAAACCAGGGTATCATGTGAACCCAAAAACCCAAACCTAATCCTCCCTACCTTCTATTTATTCTCTAGGCCTCCCTAAGTTAATCTTTACAGTATGGATGTGCTAGGTTAGGGCAAATTCTTGAAATTCTTGTAGAGGACTAAAAGTTGCTGTTGTCGGTACAAGAAATAATCTGCAGACATGAACGCTAACTTCACAAATAAAGGAAAAAGATCATGAGAAGCGACACTCTCAGCCAAAGTCCACTTGGTGCTCCTGGGTTTCAGCTCAATCTTGCTGTTCATACCGAAGTGAAGACAATGTTTCCTGGGAGGGTGTTGGGGGGCAGTCTCTCTCCTTAGGCATGGCGAGTCATGGCAACTTAAGGCGTGGTTCAACTGGTCTTATGTACTGGCAGGTCTGGCTGTAAGTGTGGCTATTTGGGCCGAATCCGTCACTTTGGTATGAAATCTTGGAGGCTGAGGGCAATCCGCTGTAACATGAACAAGTGTCTTTTTCCTTGGGTATCTCTAGGCTTTCCATGGTGCAATCAAAACTATTATCTGTAATTTGTTTAAAGAAATTATCAATATCAATAAAGTCAACAGAAGTTATATTGGAGATTTATATAAAGTTCTTAAAGTTAATTATCTAAAAATTCATAATTTATTATCAAAAACAAACCAACAAGAAAAAATTATTTTGAAACTGAGGCTCTACACTCACTGCAATGGCTCATCAGAATAGTGTAATTTTGAATCAGTAAATAAATTTTTTGTGCTTCTTTCTCAAAAAAGATATATCCTATGAAGCACGAAATTACAGTGAAACGGAATAAGTCCTTGTGCTCCATGTTGTCCAAATGAAAAGTACTATGAGTGATGTTATTCAGGCAAGAGGTATTTGTGGTTTATTACAGCGGTGCTTTTCGCAGTTGAAAGCACTATGTCTGGCTGGGCACATGGACACAAGTCAGGTCCTAGATAAAGATAAGGCTGGTTGAACCACACCTTTAGATTGATAATTTTTTTTATTTGTTATTGAGTTGGGGACTTAGTCTATGGAGAGTGCATCCATATTGTAAAAAAATAATCACCCACCTTAACTAGCACTTTGTACCAACCTAAAGAAATGGACATTAAGAACTCTGGCAATGTGAGGGTGTTTTGGATAGTCTGTGAGTGGTCATTTTGTGGTAAATGCAAGGCCTTAGTAGTTGTATCTGTGCTGTTTACGACATTATTTCTTTTGCTTTATAAGATTGCCATGTCCATTTCCCTCTATCTCTGTGCATTGCTGTTGGTGATATTAGCCTTATTTTCTGTTATTTTATCATTACAGGCAAGTTTACCTTGTAGACTTATACAGCTGTATAAAACTGAAACTATACCGTAGTGTCTATTAAAAATTTGACATTCATTTATTAGAGACTTATATTGCTTAGTGCAGTAAATGTACAATTAACAATATTTATGTATTTTTTAAATATTTATGTAGTATACTAAATGAAACCAATACAGTAAATATCTTTTGTTTATGTTTAACATTAAAGATAAGATACAGATAGTAATAAAAAGATGTATATATACATAATAACAGCACTAAGATTAGGAAAATCTAATGACACTGTCATAAAGAGAGAGGAAAAAATACATGGCAAAAGATAACATCAGAAATGAAGAGATTAGTCCCCATGTACTTTCCACAACTAAGTCGAGCCTTACCTCAAATTACAGCCAACAACTAACCTATGCACACATGGTCTTTGTGCATGGAGATGTTAAAGTCTCTATCAGTCATTGTCTCTCTTAAAAAGGCACTGTACTTTTGAAGTTAACCCACTAATGCTGCTATATTTTGAAGCTGAAAATAATAAGTTTCCGGGCGGCTGCAAAATCAGCATGTGGGGCCAGCCTAGAATCTGCCTGTGCTCCAGCCACGGCCCGCAAAGTATTCTCTGATCCAATGTTACACTGGCAATGTTTATTTTTCCGTGTGTCTCATATATGGGACACCCGTTGTAAATGGGTTATGTTGGGTATGGGGTCAGGATGTATTGTATAATGAGCATTGGGTCCAGGGGGTAGAGCCCTTTGGCTAGGTAACATATGGTTAGAAATAGTAAACCCATTGCTCCCAGGGACAACATGTATGTACATGTCATGTCCATTGTGATATTAGTATATTGTGTTTACACATAGATGGCTTCACAAGTACTAAGTCACCAAGAGTCAATTACTAGTCCTACTTAGCTCACTTGTTTACCCTTTCCCCTGATTTTTGGAATTCTTTTATTTTATATTACTATTAGTATTGCTAATAATCTTACAGTAATCATAATGTCAATAATAATGATATAATAAACAGGAAAGTGGAAATCAGGTGAGGTCATAAAGGCCTACTAATTGGCCCCTTGAGAGCTGAGTACTTTTGGAAAGATCTGTGTGTAAACAAAATTCACAAAACAATACTAGATCGGACATTACATGTTCCAGATGGTAGTGAGTTCAATTGAAGTGGGTAACTCATCAGAACAGCTCTGTTATCTTCTCACTTATTTATTTCTTACTTATTGATTTCTTGTCTGAACATAGACGTGTTTTAGAGTTAACAAGTGTTAGTTGTCATCCTTGATCTGTATTTTTAAGTGTGCATGACATATAAAACACTAGAAACCTTCAGGATTGTTTATAAATATGTTTTTAAGGTCTTGAAATTTGTAGTCAGAATGAAAATATAGCTAAGTATGTAATTCCCTCCATATATTTTTTTTTGCTCATTCATGACTCATTCTCAATTTTCATTTTGTTCAAGCAATTTGCACGTACCTATTCAAGAGTTCATGACAATTCATATATGGATCTGGTGTCACTTTCCCTGTTGACCTTGTTTTCCCTTGTCACTGGTGCCCCCAGCCAGTCCAGTTGCTCCCTCTGCCCTGAACTGTGGGTTTGCTGTTAGTCTTTCTGTTGTTGTTGGAAGGTTTTGTTCATCTTACTGATTTTTATGCATAATATGTCTGTTGTGGCTTAGATTGAAAAGGTGAAATTGGTTTTTCAAATTTTTATTTACTCTGTATTTCAAAGGATGTGTGTAATCTAGATATCTGATATGTTTCTTTTTGAAGTGACATTATGTGTAAAAGAAGCTGAGATGGGAAGTGCAAAAATGGTGTATGAAAGTATATTTTAAAAGTGTGTTTTAGGGTCTGGATTTAGATTATAGTGATAGTGATGGTGATTGTAATAGTAATGGTAATAATGAGATAATGGTACTAGTAATAAATGCAATAATGGTGATGGTGATGGTGATGATGATGGTGATGGTGATGATGGTGTTGGTGATGGTGATGATGATGCACTAAAGAAAATCTTAATGATACAATATTGATGATGATAATAGTAATGCAATAATGATGATGATTGTGATATTGATAGTGATGATAATGATGATAATATTGTAATTGTTGTTACTGCTATTATTATAATTATGAATATGATTATGATTATTGTTGTTGTTGTTGTTGTTGTTGTTATTATTATTATTGTTTCCATTATTTTTTCCATTATTTTCATTACTTTCATTATTTTTGTGATTATTTGCATTATTAGTGTTTTCATTATTAGATTATTTTTAGTTATCATCATTGTTGTTGTTGTTGTTATCATTATTAATATTATTTTTATCATCATCTTCATCATCAATCACCATCATCAGTCATCATCATCATCATTAATGAAGAGGCATGATATGCTCTTCTTGTATTACTTCACCCTTACCCCTCAAGGGGATCCTGAAGGGTAGACTGTTTCTTTCCCCTTATTTTTCTGGCTCTTCCTGGCCAGTAATGAAGATTTTCTACCCATATAAAAGGCATTGATTAAGGCATAAACTAGCCTATCTTGTTTTCCAACCCCTTCCTCTCCTTTGATCACAGCCCTGACCACTACTACTACTACATCCCCCAGTGCTTACTGTCAACTTGGTCCAATACGAATCATCCAACCAGGTCACTCCCACCTCTAGAATACATTGCTTCCTCTCTCCCAACATCCTCCACTCCATCTCCTCCTCCTCCACAATCTTCTTATTATTCTGCCCCCTCTTTCCTTACTAGTTTTCATCCATATTGTTTCCCTCCCGGCAGTACAACCTCACTCCACGCCACTCCCTCTTCCTCCCTTCCTTGTTCTTCTAATACCTTTTGAATACTCTTTTTAGCTTAGCCACAGGGGTATAGATTCTTTGTGATTCTCCTTACAACCTCTTCCAACAATGGCTCCAAAAACAAGTAGGCAAAGTTTCCCTCTGCAGCTGGTCTGATCATTCATGCCTTGTCACAGTTACATCAGACTCCTAAGCTTGGGCATTATCAACCTTGACTGACCTCACTGGTGAACCCAGCCTCACTCCTACCTTGATACTTATACCTCCTTTCCCTTCTCTCCAAGATTATCTCAGCAGTATCTTGACCACCTACCCCTTAACATCCACTACTCCCTCTTCTCTCCCAGTCTCCATTATCCTTTCTGCTCCCACTTGGATGGTCACATGACTCCCTTTTGTCACAACAGTGTCCTTCTCTGGATCCTTCCCAAACTGGCATTCTTCCTGATACTTCACCTCCTTTCCCTTTTCCCTTGTCTACCCTTATTACCCGTTGATTGCTTTGTGATAGCTCTTTTGCACTGTTCCTCATCCAGTGCTCCTCTTCTGACTTCAGACGCATAAATACTCTCCCTTTGATCTAATTACAAATCACCCTGAACCCCCTTCCCTCCTTTACTAATCTCTGCTCCTTGTCTTTACCCTATTCACTATGAAACTATCCTTTTTGTGCTCTGCGACCTTTGACATCTAACACATTTTGTCCAACTCTTTAAACTTATTTTTACCCTATATTTTATCATAGTGCTATATGACCTTTGATGTGGCACATTTATTTGTTTGAACCAATAAGCATTATTATTTATATTGTTTTCATTAATATTATAATTATTGTTATAAATATTGTTACTATAATCGTTGTTATTATATTCTTGTTATTCTTCTTGTTGTTGTTCTTATTGTGAGTTATTAAATATATATATTATATACATATATATATATATATATATTTATATATATATTTATATATATATGTATATATATATTTGTAATTATTATGAGTTATTATTATTACTATTCCTGTAATTATTGTAATTAGAAATATTATTTGTTAGTTTTTAGTTATTATTATTATTGTTATTGTTATTTTTTGTTGATGTATTTTTTACACTTTTATAATGATATTCATAGTAATAATAATAATGATGTTGATAAGAGATAATGATAAAAGTCATGAATGTGGTAGTGACAGTAGTCTAATGAATGTGATAGCAACAGTAGTCTAATGATGATGATGATAAAAATAATAATAATAATGATAGTGACAATGATAATGGCAATGATGATAATAGAAATGATGATGATGATGATGATGATGATGATATTGATGATATTGGTGATGATGATATTAATTATAATCATCATGAGGATGATAAAGATAATATTGATTATAATGATTATGAGGATAATGATAATAGTGATGATAATAATAATGATAATAATAATAAAGTGAATAATAATAATGGTAATAATAATAATTGCAATAATGATAGTAATATTAATAGTAATAATAATGATAATGATAATAATGATAATAGTAATGATAATAGTAATAATAATGACAATAATGATAATAATGATAATGATGATAATGATGATAAGTATAATAATAATGACAATGACAATGACAGTGATGATGATGATTGGTGTTATTGTTATTGTAGTGGTCATTGTTATTGTCAATATTATTATTTTGTTGTTATGTCACTTGATAATAGTAATCATGATAATAATGATATTAGTAATGATAATAATGATAATGATAATAGCAATAATAAGAATGACAATGATAATGATAACAATGATAGTGATAATAATAGTAATAGTAATGCTAATGGTGGTATTAATGATATTGATAAAAGGGATGATGATGATGATGATGATGATGATGATAATGATAAGTGTAACAATAGCAGTTACAATGAAAATAGAAATATCAATAATGAAAATTGCATTATGTTAATTTTTACCATATGTAGTAATGTATACGAGTTTGTATATTTTGAGAGCATACTTTTTTCATTGTCTTTCTGTTCCTTTGAACATCCTTAGTTTCATACAGATTAGAAATCTTTGCCCTTTGATGACGCAAGGTTTTCGATTCTCCCACTTTAGAATTTTTACCGATGGTGTGAAGAGGCCTATGAAGAGATGGACTCGACCCTTGTAGTGCAGCAGTACATCCAGCAGACCATCCGACATGACCACAACAACATTGACGCCATTCTCAATGCCCCAGAAACTCAAGATGAAGGGGTTTGGAAGTATGAGCATCTAAGGTAAGAATGACAAGTATATATTGTGCACGGTATGAATAAGAGGTAGTTAGGAAAGGTAAAAGGTGTGATCTCTTTAGGACTTGCATTATGCGTCACTGGTAAGCTGTTTATATCATAGAACATTTAACTTGCTGTCGTTGTCAACAAAGTGGTGAGGAATTTTGGTGATCTTTTTTAGCCTTGAATTATCTGGGAGAGAAAGATGGCTGCAGTAAGTTTCTTTCAGGTGATAAAGTCTGAAAAGTTTTTGTAGATGCTTCAGACTAACTGTGATGAACAGATTATGTGCTTGATTTGAATATTTTATACTTTAGATGTTACTGCTTATGAGATCTTTTTATTATTATCTTTGGAAGCAGATGCAAACAACACCAGTATCAGATACTGGCATGCAAAACAGTTGTCACTCAAACATTGATTGTCCCATGACATTTCTAGGCAGTTTTGTATGGAGTTGAATGGCTTGGCAGTACGACTACAGGGAGAGTGCCAGCCCACTACGTGCACTCAGATGACAGCCACAGAGCAGTGGATCTTCCTCTGTGCTGCACACAAGACACCCAAAGAGTGTCCAGCTATTGACTATACCCGACACACCTTGGATGGGGCTGCCTGTCTTCTCAACTCTAATAAGTACTTTCCCAGCAGGTTGGTGTTTGTTATGACAGGTAGTAGTGTGTGGTCTTTCAGTTCCTTTGGCTTTGTGATTTTTATCATTGTTTTTGTGAGGTTGTGCTAGGTGTGAGAAGCACCATAAAATCACTTTTATGATAGATATAATAATTTTTTCTTAATGTAAAAGTTTTTGTGCAGTTCGTAATCCTAGTGCCTATTTAGTTAATGATATGTAAAGGGAAGGAAGTGTTTGTGTATGCATGTATATAATTGTGATTTTCATTTCTTCATATATAGATACTTAATCCCTAAGAAATGCAAACCCTCCAACTTGTCTTTCTCACAAAAAGACCTGGTTTTCGGTTTCACTAAAACAAATTATTGTTTCATTAAGGCAAATTTATATGCATTTCAACATTATCAATGAAAAATACCATACAGTACCAGAATTACTATTTCTGTTTGCCCACCTCTTCTTCACAAGAAGAAAAGGTGGTAAACAGACTGTGTAAATGTGAAGGTGGAATATGGGAGATAAAAAGACGGAAGGGTTTAGCTGGATAAGAAATGCTATGCAGAACCAGAATTTACTCATTCTCTCTTAGTATGTTCCATTCACAATATGAAAAATGCAAGAAAATATGTTTATGTTTGGGTTAGCGAATGGAGGGCCTACATTGGCAATAGGGGTTTGGGCAGGATATCATGGGTATGATTGCTAGAAACTTGCCAAACGCTACCAGATATCTTATGAACATTATGTATGGCTCTTTGATAACAAAAATGTCTAAGAAGGAAGCCAACCAATTTGTAACAGGCCTTGTATTGTGTAAGATATGCACATTAGATGGAAAGCCATAATTGGGGTGAATATGCTGTAATAGTTAAAAGGTTCTCAGAAATGTCAATATATAGACCATTTTAGCTCTCTTCTTGAGGTAGATTTAAGAGTTTGTTTAATAACACTAATAAAGGCCCAGAATAAACATAGTATGTTTCTTGGAAAGAGCTCAGTAGTATGATATATGTTTATATGAAAATGGTAGGCTTAGACAAATTTGGGTTTATGATATCAGCAGAGGATGGGTGTGCATTAGTGCATGTGCAACTTTGCCGTGGGTGATTGTCCGGCTTGCAGTAGCACACTTGATATTGTAATGTAATTTTTCCCATTGCAGTCTTATGGTTTGCTTGACTTCGCCTAGTAAGAAGTAAGAGTGATTATCCCTTGTGTGATTCCAGATTTTATGTACCACTTGACCATTCAGATCACTTCTTATAACCAAAAAACAGGCAACCAACTAGATCACTATGAGTAATTATAACTTATTTAGTATGTCAACATCACCTTTAATATTACATTTGCAGATGTCACCCACCCCTTCCCAACCATTTTTTTTTTTTAAAGTATGTCCAACCTTGAAAGTGCTTGAATTATGGTATTCCCACACATGGCATGGCATTTGGAACAAAGAATTATGATAGGATGAGGCATCACCTGGTGTCTGGGATTTTTTATCTTAGCATATGCCACTTGGTGCGAGTTAGTTCAGCATCTTGTGTGTTTGAAAATAACTGTAAACTGTGTCCTGTGAAATGTACGTTTGGATGAAATTTATTTGATTTATTTATTGAGCTATATTGCACAAATTTCCGTTCTCTTTAAGAAAATTATAGTTGAAAAAAATTAATTGAATATAGTAAATCATAGATCTATAAGCTGTTAGTAGAATACAGAATACATGTAGTTCACTAGTTCCTAACCTTTTTACACTCATGACCTAATTCTCAAACATCCAACACCTCTGTACCCTCTCACCTCAGCTGTCTTATTCATATTTTTTCTAACTACATATAATTAGGCCAAAAACAAAAAACAGTGGTCTGTATTTATCTAAGTATAATACAATTTTCCCAGAAGAAAGGGCATCACTGTGTATTCTGAAATGAAAAATTATGTTGCCTAGCAAATTGACCTACAGTATTTTTTTGTAGCCTCCCTTGTGACCCACCATTTTTTTTTATATATATAAGATAACAGAATTTTTTTATTTCCTTGTGGTTTAACAAAGTCACTTACATTATATCTATGGCATCATAATATAAGAATGGTTATGTCTCTTGATTTAAATATTCTCATGTTAGCAAAAATAGAACAGTTTTTACTCATTACTCATTGTCACATTTTTCATCCTTAGAATTGCTGCCAGCGTAGTTGTTGTATCTCTGTGTTATGAATATGTTGTAATGATTATTATTTATTATTTTTTTTTTTACAGAGTAAGCATCAAAGAATCCTCCGTAGCCAAACTGGGATCAGTGTGCAGGAGAGTCTACAGGATATTCTCCCATGCATATTTCCACCATAGACAAATATTTGATGAATTTGAGGTAAGAAAGATTCTTAGAAGATTTTAAGAACAAAAGATGTGTGCTTTTGATATTCTTTACTGTGGTATATACAGTTTTTATATAATTAATAATATAATGTGAATAACTCTTTTCTATTATCCCATGTACAGGCGGAGACCTCTCTGTGTCGGCGATTTACAGTTTTCGTAACAAAGTACAATTTGATGTCTCGGGATAATCTTATTGTTCCTATCCTGGAGGATGAAGGCGCTGGACAAGGCGAGTCAGACGCATAGGATGGATGTGTCTGAAAGTAGTTAGACGTGGAGAAATAATTGATTGTGCTGTACATTGATGCTAAAACTTCATGATATGTGCCCTGCCTACAGAAAATAGTAGTGACTGGGCTCTCCCCCTGAAAATGCAACAGTGGCTTATTTGACACTGTTGTTTTGCTTTGAGAATCTGAGCCTCGACTTTCCAAATATCAACACTGTGCTGTGGCTCTTGATTTCTGTTGATTGTTTTATTTTTCAGTTGAATATTTGCACTGGCTCTTCATTTCAACTCTTGAAAGGATTAATGGAGGTTGCTGCATTGCTGTACATTATATTGCAACTGATGCCTTACATACACCCAAAAGAAGGAAAAAGAAATTCCAAAAGAAGATAAAGGGGAGGGCCCAATTAGACTCCAGTTACCCTCTAACTTTGGTGACAGTTGTAACACAAAGATTTCCTACCTTTTACAGGTTAACAGGTGCTTTCTGAGGTACCAGGTACTTACAGGTAGGATAGAAAATGAATTGAGCTGATGGAATCAGTAAAGGAAATGTTTTAAAAGGAAAGTAAGTAATGACTTTTGAGCTGTCAGTCTGCGCTTCAGATGGAAATGGCTTGTTACTGAACATTTGACTTCTGTAGCCTGTTTTGAGGATTAGCGTAAAAAGAGAATAACATTGTATAGAATTTAGTAAATGGATAGTAGAAGGATATGTTGTGTATTTATTTTTAATCATAATTTTTATTATTTCTGTTCTCCATGAATCAACAAATGGAAGTACAAGACAATAGAACTATCATAATTTGGGAGCATACTATATTTTATAAATGAAGATCAAGAGAATTTTCATAAACCAGTATAAGTTTATTAATTATCATGATTATTTTTGAGGATTTTTGGAATGATTATATTTATAACTAAACAAACACAAACAAACAAACACACACCCTAGTCCTCTGTCCAAAAAGTAATGTTAATTGGCAACTGATATGCAATGATTAGAGAGAAAGGTCTTACATAGACATTGAGTTTATTTATCTTCAAGTGACATTAGGTTTCAGATGGTGAAGCCAATAACAGTTTATGCATTTACCAAGTTGTAATAGTTGAGTTGGAAGGAGATGTGTTTATCTACCATTCTATTTTTTGGTAATAAAAAACTGATGAGATTCATGCTCTCATTATGCCTTGGCTACTGTGTTCAGCCTTTTTTCACTGATTTAAAGCTTCATGAAGATATTAAAAATAATGAAACAAGAATGCAAATATGATAAAGGTTTTCAGGTTCTATGGGACAGGGAATTGTATAGATACTGAGGGAAACGAACAGCAATTTTAATTTTCTTTTGAAGTTGTTTTTTGTTTTGTTTTGTGTGGCATGAGTGTCATGGCTTCATGTGATAGTATTGGAGCTTGAATTCTTTTTAACTTTGATTAGCAAGTAATTATTAGCTGCTGTGTATTGCTATATACCTTTTTTGTAATTGATATCTGAAAGCTTATTCAAAGCTGTGGCAGTTGCCAAAAAAGAAGAAGTAGTGTTTAGATGCTTCAGCAGCTGTTTTTTCTTGCATTTGCTGATATCTTTGCAGAGCACTGTAGGGTATTGATCTTCCTTTGCTTGCTATGTGCTCATACAAGTATTTCCACCATCCAATGCAAAGACCTTGGCGAGAAAGAAATGGTGAATGTCTGCGTGTCCATGTGTGTGTGTGTCTCTGAAGGTGAATGTAAGTGTGTGTATGTCTATGAATTTGTAAGTGTCTGCCTGCATCCATACATTTGTGCTGACAGACTGAGGACTTGGTAGCAGCTGTAGCCAGCAGAGAAGTTCAAGGAATGTGGAAGGAATTGAAGAATACAGGTCCCATGGAGGAGAGTGAAGGTATTAAGTTCATTGCTGTTTTGTGACCTGACTGTCTTCACTGATCAGCTGTGTAACCCTGATAATGGGAATGTTTTCATGAGTTAGTGTCATAGGATGTGTGCCTAGTTCAAAAACTTTGTAGGTAATGTTTGCATATGAGACGGTAGAAGCTTGACACCTGGATTAACAATTTTTTGTTTACCTCTTTGCCTTGTTGAAAGAAAACCTGTAAATATAGCATAACATTAAGGTCAATTACTTAATCCTGATGTGTGGAAGTTGCAAATATTTGCTAGAAGGTTGAAAGCCCAAACATCTTTTTCCTCTTTCTTTTCTGGATGCTGATCTCAGTGTGTCAGTAAATTTTGCAAAGATATAAGGAAAAAGAGATTATGTTTTGATAAAGCACAATGTGAGTAAGCCTTGATTTTTCTGTCAGAAAGCCATGTATCAGTCATTATTTATCATGCATGTGATTTTTGAATGTTGGGATATACCATGTATGAATTTCACTTCCTGTGTAATGCTCAGATTTTTTGGTATTGAATGGCGTAATTTCCTCAGTGTGTGGTCTTTAAGTAAATTATCTATATATCTTCAATATCTTTGTAAAATTTGGAAATAGATGCTTTGCTGTATTAAGTGGTGTTCTTGTAAAAAGTTTGTGGTAATGTTGATAATTATTGCTCAATGTATAGATCGTCATTCTTTTCTCGTATAGAACATAGCAGTTCTGTGTGGGAGTAAAAGCTAGGTTGAATTAACTACTTCATATTTATGATTTGCTAAATTGTTATTTCTTAGGGTGGTTTCTGAAAACTAAGAAATGGACCCTCTCCTGGTTCTTTTTGTGCTGATAAGAAATTAAAGATGATTCATGTATTTATATTTTGGAATTTTCAATCAAGATCTGTTTGTTTTGTATTTGCTTATCTAGGCTTTCACAGTGAAACCTGTAGGGACTGATCAACAGACTAAGCTTGTATTGATTAAAGCTGCATGATTTTTAAAAAAATTAATATTCCTACTAATCTCTTAAGCAAGTATTTAAGCAGAATGTTAATGGTTACACTGTATATTGAAAGCCTTATTATGACACGGATGTTTAGCCATTCCAAAGTTCTTCTGTTTATTCCGCTTAATTTTAACATCGGATGTGAAATGATTGGGATGACTGAGGTAGTGTAATTTATATAATTATATGTACGTATATATATATATCTATATTTATGTGTATACAAATATGTATATATATGTGTATATGTATGTACAGTCTTCAGTGGCAGTCCTGCTCTGTGCCTGTGTGGCCATCTGAAAATGCCATAGGTTCAGACTATTCTGCATCCTCTTTGTTTCAGCAGCCCTCATACACGCTGAAATATCCCCAAAAAGAGTGAAAACCTTCTGTTTTAGGGAGGGTAGTGCCCATGTATAACTCAGCCACCATTTTCACATGATAAGGCATGCTTTCCAATCTCCCAATATTGATTCATATACAGAAAACCACTCAAGGAAAGTAAGGAGCTCATGTTATTAGTTATGTTGCAAAATAGTTTTCTGCTTACATGTTGATCAGGTCTTGTATATCTTTAATTATTTATTATGGTATAGATTAATTAATATAGTTCTTATAGTTCTTAATATAGTTCAAAATGGGACTTTATTGCCACATGTTTGATACATCTCTTTTGGATCATGAGATTTAGAAGTCCTCAAAGAATTATGGTATTCTTTACTTCAGAGTTAATAAATTTTACAATTAGGGTCTTGTGCAAGATATTCTTCATTTGAACTCTCAAGACTGAAGCATTAGTGCCTACTGAGACCTGAGATATTGTTAAGCAATCCAGTTAGACCTTCCATAATGCATCTTTACGAAATTAATGTTCACCTTTCATACTGGCTGAAATTGCCTCCTTATAGTTAACATGATAAGGATTCCAAGAAATATATTGCATGAATGTGAACCTAAACATGATAAACTAAGCTCCTTCTTTTAATTTTCTTGTACTTCACTAATATCTTTACCTGAAGTGAAAGGCCTCAGTTTGGAAACATGTTAGAGATGTGAGAGGAAGTAATAAGCAGAGTAAGTCTAATATTCTACATCATTTAGAGGGTCAAGGAATGGAATGGAACACTGAATAAGACAGTTATGCATATATACATGAAATATGCATGTATGTATATTAATAATGTATATGTATATGTATGTGTGTATATATATAATGTATGTATATGGAATATATATATATTATGTGTATATGTATATATATATGTAAATGTATATGTATGATATATACATATATATGTTTATATATATATGTACTCACAGAAAGGTTTTCAGGTTGCAGTTGTGTAATTTAAGTGTTGATAGGGAAATTCCCTTCAACAATCACTTTGAGCATACTTCTTGTGATGACCAAAAGGTGAAGAATCACTTGAGAACTAAACTAGAGGAAGTGAGATCTAATATACTGTGTTCTTCAGTGTAGTAAGTAAAGAATGTGTTTGTAGGTGAGCATTATCTTACGGAAGAGTCCTTTGAGGAGACAAAGCTTTGTGTGCTTTGGCCACGTAACTGCATTTGGTTTTCTTTATTATTTCATTAGTATTCTGGGACAGGGTGCTGTGATCATTTTCTTTTACAGTCAAGTCTAACTTGGTAATCTTGTTTGATTAAAGAATTGCAAAAATATGTAATTTTTTTGTGTCTGTTTAGTTAGTTGTCATTTTCGTTTTTATGTTATTACTATTATCTATAATATTTTGTTTTTTTAAGATTATCATGATTATTCTGCATAAAGATAGGGCCATTCTAGTCAAGAAATATAATATGATTTTCATAAAATCTGCGAATTCATGAAGACCAGCAGATAACTACCATTTTCCGAATGTGTAAAGAAGATGAATATTGTACCCCTTCCATTGTTTGGATAATGGGAAAAATACCTTTCCTATATCTACATAAGGGTCCACAATATTCTATATGCAGTGTTTGTGTCAAGTTTCTCTTTGAAATCATTTGAAAGTAAAATTACACTTGGGTCTTTTTAGCCCTATCTTCCATGACAAAAGTGTAATATGCAAGGATGCACTTTTCCCAACTTTTTATATGTTACCCTATTTGAGGTATTTTAAAAGTGTATTGATATGATCATGATTGATAAAATATATTCTTATCTCTGTGGAAACAGATATATATTACAAGAAACAGTGAACTGTCTTTAGAAGATGGTGTGAATGTGGCCCCCTAAATATTATAAATACAGTATGTGTATTTCTGTAAGATGTATTACAATGTTTTAGTAGAACTACACACTTGTGTATAAGTTATTTGTACTGTTGAAACAAAAGAAGTAAGTGCATTATAGAATCTCTCCCTGTTAAGAAATAATGCATTCATACCCAGAATAATGTAAATACTGAATGTCATCATTATTTATTATAATCAACTGTACAAACACCAGAGTTTTACTTTCCTAAATTGCCAGCTGATGCAGATTTTGAACATTTTGCAAGATGTTTAGATGCAAAGTACATTATTGGTTTGGAATATGTTGAAAAACTGAAATAGACAATAGTCAAGCTTTGTTTATGTAGTGCTCTTATTCCTATGAGATTATGTATTCATCTATATGTTAAGATTATTAAATAATTACACCAGGTATTATTTGAAGGTACGGTACAAAATTCGGATAGTAAATAATGGGGGTAAGTGTAGTGAGGAATTAAATTGCCAAAGTGTTTATTTCTGCTCTGTACAGTTTACATATTTTATGTTGAGCAATGTATGTAGGTAAGTATGTATGCCAATATGAATATTTATGTGTATGTATGTATACATTTATATTTGTATGCATATATGTATTCATGTATGTATATAGCTATATGTATGTACATATGTATATATATGTATGTACATATTTATATATATGTATGTACATATGTATATATATATATGTACATATGTATATATATGTATGTACATATGTATTATATATGTATGTACATATGTATATATATGTATGTACATATGTATATATATGTATGTACATATGTATATATATGTATGTACATATGTATATATATGTATGTACATATGTATATATATGTATGTACATATGTATATATATATGTATGCAC
>NW_020869772.1:144791-147291 GCF_003789085.1 Penaeus vannamei | reverse complement strand
GACACCCAAAAACTGTAGCTAACATGTCCTCCAACAACATCCTTTAAAATACTGATCTGAAAATGAACTATTTCAACTATTAACTTTAAGCTAAAATATCAAAAAAAAAAAAATCTTAGATCACTACTCTATTACTATATCTATTAAAACAATACTGTATTGAAAGCAAGAAAAATACACACTGGTAGCTCTTTCCACCATAGTGCGAGATCTAAAATGAAAACAAATATCTAGCATACTTACCGTGACGCCGAGTTGATCCAGGACAACTAATATTTTTGCACCACATCCTTGGAGAAGATAACGCTTCAGGGTAGCTGCATTCTGGGCCTCGTGCCCCTGAACAGTCTCTGATGCTGCATTCTGAGGGGGCTGCAGGTCATGGTCAGAGTGACTGGAGGTTGATGCCGGAGCAGACTGACTGGAGTTGAGATTTGATTGATTGGAGGTGAAGATGGGATCACTCTGCTCCCTTGAGGAGTGGACCAACCCCTCATTCTTATTGGAATTGGCATTGGGTATTGCACTTTCGGTATAAGCAAGTCGAGCACCTTTTCCGTTTAAGATAGCATTTGCACTGTCTTGGTGAGAATCATCTTGGCTATTGTTATTACAAGTTCCATTGTGTTCACACAGAGATTCATTCTGACACTTTTCTGCATGAAGCTCTTTGCTCACCCATGTGTCTTCCTTTACCACATCACTCTCCTCCCCACCATTAGTAAACTCTTTGTTTTCTTTTGTCCTGATTTCTGTACAGGTATAATTATCTTCCACTACACTCACACACTTGGTATCAGTGCTGATGCTTAGGTCTCTTGTGGTCTCACTAAGAGCAGTAATATCTTTCTGATACTTGTTTCCAATGTCATGGATGTTTGTGGACTCGACACAATCCCTGACCAAGGGAGATCGCCCATTGCTGGCTTTTTTGGACACTCTGGGTCTGCAGCCCCCAGATGCATCACTAACATGGGATGTATCACTTATTATTGATTCTACAGAACGAGATGTAGCACTAGATGAAGACGCATCACTGTCATAGCTGGCAGAGCCAAGGCAGATGTGTTCTATATCTGCCAGGAACTGACCACCTAACAGGCTCACTACACTTCCGATATCACTGGAGAAATAAACAATAAAGAAACATTACTTTGGTTTTTTGATCCTGTATGTCATTTATCAGCAACATTCACACTGATATTAACTACAGAATACAGACTCTCTGCTAATACAAAAGAAATATTATTCTAATATATGCTGTATTCTTCTTCCTACACCATTATACACACAAATTAAAAATCACATTAAAACCTAACATTTAGGCTATAGTGATCAAACTTTATGCTGTCAGCAAAGCAAGGACATAATAGAAGCATATATTCATAGGTACCTAAAATGAAGGAGATTTGATAATGGCACTTTTTCCTCAGCTGAGGACAGCAGCAGCCCCAAGAACTCATCCAGGCGGTTCTGTCGCTCCTGTGCAAAGGGTAAAAATATAGGTGTCAGAAATAATCTCTTAAAAGTCAGGATAAGATTATATCAAAAGGGATAACAAAACCTTAAGAAAGAGTGAAAAGCAAATCAAGATCCACTATCATTATCAGTTATCTAATGAGAGGAAAAGTATAACAGCAAATAATTTTCCGTACTATGACATTTCCAGGTTCTGTTTGTGCAAAGGAGGTCCAAGTCTCCTGTAGGCGCTGGTCGCTCATCCTTCTCTCATTTCTTATGACTGTAATGATAAGAAAATTTCCTTTTAAGCATCCCACATAGAAAACAGAAGAATAAAACACAACACACTTTGCACTCTTCCAAAAACGCTGCTTGTTACAACAACACAATCTACAATATGAAGAAGAAATGTATAGATCTTATATCTCGACTTATCATTTAATACAAAATTTTAAGCTGACAGGATTTTGCTAATGTAAGTAACGATATGCAAAAGAATTACTGTCGCCTAATGCTGAAAAACAAGTGTACAAAATATTCAACTTTTTATTGCGCAGGCTGAATTCCTCAATTTTACGGACTTACAGTCTATACTACTAGTGTAGCAATTTTCTTTTCCACTATATATAATAGATTTCTAATGTTTCCACTAACACTGTGATTTTCTACACTCTCTTTGATGAAATACTGCAAGTCACCAAAACAGTAAAAATAAAAATCAATAAGTCTTCTTTCGTCTTTCGAATGTTACATTCCAATAGAGTAGGTACTTGAAAGATGATCAGCCAAAGTCATTACACTTAAGACCCATAATACACAGTGCTTCACATAGTGCTTCTTGTAGCTCATTGTTTCCATCAGACTTTCTATCATTCATTCATATATATATATATATATATATATATATATATATATATATATATATATATATATATATATATATATATATATAATATATATATATATATATAATGTACATACATGTATATGTATGTATATACACACACACACACACACACACACACACACACACACACAC
>NW_020869772.1:127291-132291 GCF_003789085.1 Penaeus vannamei | reverse complement strand
TTCTATCCAGGGTAGATGCTGACTAAAATCTCGTCTTTAGCATTGCTTCAGTGGTGTCTAATTTGTCACCGTTAATTGCGTGAGGTGAAGGTAAAGTCAACCCCTTAAGCCTATTTCCCTTCACGCCCATTTTAGTCGCTATTTTCTCGCTCGGGGCTTCTACAAGGCAGGGGAAGCCTCTTATATATATTATTTCATTTCAGTATTTTCACTTTCATTTCTTTTATGTTTATAAGCTGAATATTTATTCGATTTTCTTTTGCAGACATAAAAACACTGATTATACATGTCAAAAGGTTAGAAGTATTCTTAGTAACCTGTCAACATTTTGTACAGCTAAGTATTAAAAAAATATGCATGAAACAGCGAATTTCGAGATTAGCCAAAAGAATAATCTATAATAGTATAAAAGCTTTTAATGTTAAAAGGGAATGGCATCCCTGTCCGAATTCTAGTGCTACGGCTTCTAACAGTATCTATCTGTCCCATTTTTTATTTTCCTCGAAATTTAGAAGGACCAAAGAAGAAACTGGCCCTTTTCAACTCTCTCTATTACAAAAACAACGTCTTTTAACTCCTCGCCAATTGAGAAGAAGGAAATGAAGTCACAAGCAGGATTCCCCCAGTTGTGGTCGTCCCCAGCTTTCTCCCCAACCCTCCCTTTCCCTTGTTTCTCTTTACCTACTTGCCCCTCGTCTCCTCCCCACTCTCCCATCTTCCCTACCTCTCCCTCGTATCTCCTTAAGGTCCATTTCTTCCTTCTTCCCCCGATTTTCCCGATCTTCGTATCTCTCTACCCTACTTAGCCTCCCTTTCCCTGTTGTCGGCGACCTCCCCCTCCCTCCAGCTTGCCTAATCCCTTTCGCCCTCCATCTCTCGTGTTTCCTGCTTCCCTAAACCCTCTCTAGGCTTATGCTCCTCCCTTTCACCACTTACCCATGCATCTTGACCTCTTGCCCCAACCCTTTTTTCGAGTGTCAATGGCCTTGTTTTGACCCCGACGTGAATTTGGAGTATTCTCCATGATCTAAAAATAAAATTTATAGGATATATTTTGGCGTCTTTCGTTTAAATTAGTTCTTGCCGTAATTTGGTCAAGATGTCAGTGTTCATTGATTTTGTGACGGTATGTAATGATTATTATAGACAAATAAAGAAATAAACTTTTCTTGGGTATTGATCTGATTACTTTGAGCCGAGGTTTTTATTCAGCAATTGTATAAGCTTATAGACACAGCGTTGGCTTCCTAATTCGATACAAGCTTCTTCAGTAATTAAACTTCCAGTAGTGTTCCCTACAAAAACCAACACATAAAGTCGGATTTTACATTTAAGATAGAATCATTTGCCTTTCTATAAGTACCAGTTTTGAACATAAACCCTTCTCATTCTCGGCCAGATTATTATCCCTATTGCTATTATTATTTTGACTATTTTCATATTTATTATATCACTGCTCCCACTCGCAACTCTTAACTCACCACAACTAAATATTTCCCTATCTGATAAGCAATTTCTGAAAACTTCAAGAACCTCTTGAATACCGGGGAATTAAAGAAGGGTCTTTTATTTCTATATCTATGTAGAAAAAAGAGTCTATTGGGATATTCCGATTTTGAGTTGGATTAATGTGACAGAGTTCAAAATAGCATTAATTTCTGTGTAAAAGGGAGTATATCGACCTTCACTGGAGTCCTGTAACACTAATCTCAGTCCATTTTTTTTAGTAAGATTTAACATCCGTTATCCTATTACTCTATTTGTCCGGTCTACACAGACCATGGGGAGGGAATCCCACAACCTTGCATGGACCACAAGAGAGGTCGCTTATTAGGTCGTTTATCCGGGTCGCTAAATAAAGGGAAAGATAAAAAGGAGGCTGGAGCAGAAAGTGCTCAGATTTTCTTACACGATTTAGCAGATAACTTCCCTGCGTGACAAAACATACGCCCAAGCACGCGCGCTCTTGTGTCTGAACGCCAAGAACACGCCAAGAACACACGCACTCGAGAGTAAGTCCTTTGGGTTTCAGACAGTCATACCCAGACGCAAGATCTACCGGCAGATCCTGGGCAAAGGCACACGTAAGCACAAGTGTAGATGTAGATTAACATAATTGGAACAGACCTCAAGCACTGATAATGATAGAGAAAAATGAATGTAAACAACCAGGATTCTAATATCTCAATATGAGGATAAATTATGCACCATTTTATATGATCTTTAACAAATTCCCTTTCATAAAAAAAAAGGACATGAACACATTTTAGAATGATTTTGTCTTAAAATCTTAGTCATCGCCAGCAACCTCCTCCTAACCTATATCTTAATCTGACTAATTTGTCAAACTAAGATATGTAATTCAAGATTTCCTTATGAACCACGAACCTATTTCAACTCGAGGTAACAGCCGCGCCAGAGGAGAAAACGGCCGATTGACGAGGGCCGGGAAACGAATCTGGTCGATTTACATAAAAGTTCGAGGTTGACGTGAGCCCGATGTCATTGCCCTTCGTCCCAGGAAGAGCACGCCCACCGCATAGGCTTAGGGCGACTATGGCATTCTTCTCGAACTTTCCTCGTCATCTCCTCGGTGGCCCCGAATGGTCCCGTTAAAGGCATGTCCACGTGAATAAAATAATTCTTATCTGTATTATAAATAAACTTTGGATTCACATGCCTAGCAATGTGAGCTACGCTGAGTAGATGTGAGAAGTCCCTCCGTATATATATATATATATATATATATATATATATATATATATATATATATATATATATATATATATATATATATATATATATATATATATATATATATATATATATATATATATATATATATATATATATATATATATATATATATATATACACGCACACACATACATACATATACATATATATATATATATTATATATATATATATATATATATATATGTATGTTGTGTGTGTGTGTGTGTGTGTGTGTGTGTGTGTGTGTGTGTGTGTGTGTGTGTGTGTGTGTGTGTGTGTGTGTGTGTGTGTGTGTGTGTGTGTGTGGTATGTGAGCTTAGCACTTCTCCCGTATTAAAACAACTAGGTAAGAACACACACACACACACTCACATATATATATGTGTGTATGTGTGTGTGTGTGTATGTATGTGCATATAAATACTAATGCAGCGTTTATGAATGTAAACAGACATTAATACATACATACACACACACATACAAATGTGTGTGTACATGCGCCCCCATCCCACCTGACACCGATTCACGTTCCATGGCACAGGCTTTTCTCGGGCCGAGTGCACAAGTCCGCCTCCTTCTCCCTTTGTCTTTTGTTCATCACGGCACAACCACAATTCATATGGGATATTATGTTCTTACAGAATCATTAAGAACTTATTCAACATGGCCGTCAGTAATCCTTCCCTGGCGGCCATTCGCATGCCTTCCCCCCTTTCATGCGGTCATGAGACGCGTCCAAATCCCTGTGGCGTGACCTAATGAGAAAGAAGAAGGTTTTGAAAAGCATCAAACCTCAGGATAAAGACAGTGACATGCTGTGTGATCTTAAAGACGGATCTTCCGCTAATCTTTCTGGGGGCTTCGACCTCCTAGCGCTCCCGGCTGATGCGAGCGAGAACGGTTAAATTCGAAAAACAGAAACGGCGCGGTAAGCTGTCGGTAAAGCGTCATCAGCAAAGACGTTTACTTATTTATTACTGGAGTTTGGTCTTCGGGGAACGTAGAAGTATTAAACGCAGATGAAGCGAACCAGTCATGCAACAGGAATGGCTTTTGGTTAAAATATAACGAGCAGCTGGCAGTGTAAGCTGAGGGAATCACCTTAGGTTAATCACTACAGAATCTAAACACACCGTTTTTAAGTCACGTTTTTCGAACTAAATTTCCTTTCTCTTATTTTCCCCTCTCTCTCATTTGTCGCATTATATCTGGCACTAAAGAATCTAACAGAGAGAGCAAGGAGAAGAGGCCAAGGTTACCCGAAAGACAATGATGTTAATAAGTTATTTGCAATGATGAAGTCCTTTCATAAACATTACTAGACATATTTTTTGTGATAAGATCATGTATATTGTAGAGAGATACAGTACTGAAAACAAGCACCCGAAACATACAAGCAATGATCACAGATGTATCTTGTACGTGATCATCCAGAAAAAAAAAACACGGGTGAACCCATAAGGATTGCACGCAAAAGCTCGGTGATTCGCAACAACCAGACGCTGCCATTATACAAGAAGGCCCATGAAACCTATTGTTTAATATCTGAATTTAGACCACTCGGAGTAACAATACAGTAACAGAGATTAAATGATATTGTTGACGTCTGTTCCTACCTTCTTGGCTAACAATATGAACAAAATCATCATTCATTAAAACTGCTTTCATACATATTTATAAAAATAGGGAAACGCCGCGTAAATCTGAAAGAGAGCGAGAAAAGAAACTCCATGAGACAAATATCATCATTTCGACTACAGGAAGATGATCAAACCACACAACTATCCGAGAAATAAAATCTTGGACATGGATATTTTGCATTTTCTTATTCATTTACATCAGTTCAGGATAACATGCCAATTCTCATACTCTTCCTTTGACCTCTCTTCCCCCTCTCTCCCCCTCTCTTCCCGTCTTTCCATTCACCCTTTTCTTTTTCTCCCTCTACGTGTTAGACCAAACCACGCCCAGATTCGCTGATTCACGAAAGGGCAAGTTGGAAGTGGGCGGGGCTAGGCCTTTTATCATTGGGCGTGAAACCCTCGAAGTTCGCTCGGCTCGAGGCTGCGCGAAGCCAAAGAAAATTTTATTAACTTGCGTTGATCATCGGGGTCGAGCTTTAATAATCGCCGGTCGAGTCTGCCTTCATTGCTTACCAGGAAGGTAGTCAGTGTTCGGCGAAAATATTTTACGCTCGTAGTCTCAAGGCGTAGTTGTTCGTACGCAGTGTTGAAGTGACGTAATAAGGGTGATATCCATTTA